>VXAL01015881.1:210348-224939 GCA_013399475.1 Chauna torquata
ACCCCCCCGCAGAATTCTAGCAGATACTTCAAGGGCTGTATCTGAAGGGACATGAAAAGGACATAACTTAAATAGAAGAAGAACCATCTGAAAAAAGTTTCCCAAATTCTGGAGTGTGTATCACAGTTGGTATGCATATTGCAGTGCTATGGGCACTCCTAGAAAGATGTGCATGAATGCATGAATGGCCTTTTTTTTCTATTTTTTTTTTTCCCAGAGGGCACTATCCCAGGCAAACTATGCTTCACAGCCTGGTCTTAGAGGACAAGCTCTGAGATAAAATTAATTGAGCATAGGCTGCTTGTCTTGCTCAATTTCCTTACTTTCTTATAATGCCTCTTTGGCTGGAGAAAGAGCAGTAAATGTAATTTAAAAGGCATCCTCAACATTTCCTTAGCATCCTTAGCATCATAGCACATGCCATTCTTGTCCTCCAAAGTATGTGGGGAAAGTGTGGTCATCTCACACACTGCAAAAGGACAGCTGCTATTTAGTGGTTCTGCTAAAATCACAAGTGCATTCTAATAACAAACAAATTTTACTACTTCTTATTTTAAGCCAAGTTCATGTGTTTATTTTAAGAACAAAGGCCCAATTGCATAAAGTATCGGTGTTGCTCTAGCCGAAAAAATTGTAGACATCTCACTCCTCCCTTCCCCAAAAGAAAAAAGATGCCTTATCTGGTTGACTGCAAGAGCAACATTCTTAGATTAATCTTGAAAGGGCATCTAATGAGTAAGAGGAATGCATTACATCAAAACAAAAGATCACATTTATTGGCTTATCTTTTCCCGAAAACAGATTCTACATGTGCTGAAGATAAACAGCAGAAGCAAAGCAGGGAGTCTATGAACACAGAATGTCATCTAGAGCAATTTTCTGTGACTTCCAATGAGAGTGGAGAACATGTGAGATTCCTCCACTTATGTTATACTAAATAGTTTTGAGAGCATGAGAAGCGCTGATGACAAGTTTAATACACATCTGTGTTGCGTGGTTGATCATGAGTTCCATTGTAAGACTTTTGTGTGGCTGGGGCTTTCATAAACAAGCTTTCCTTTGAAGAACCTCTAGCATTGAGTGTTAACTCACAGCCTTTCACTTTTTTGGGATGCTTACAGTGTCCAAGTCTTATCACAAAACTGAGTAATTCAGAATTGAAGGTACCTCTGCAGGTCGTCTGATCCAACACCCTACAAAAAGTAGAGCCAGCTTTGAAGCCCTGAACTGAACATAACAATCCAGATGTGGTCTCACATGCCAAACAGAGGAGAAGGATCTCTTCCCTGATCCACTAGCTGCATCTGCCCAGTGTGCAGTTAGCCTTCTTGGATGAAAGATCATGTTGCTGACTCACATCCAACTTCTTGTCCATCAGGAGAATATGGGTAGGTAGATAAAATATATAAATGTTATGAGCCACCAGTGTGCCCAGGTGGCCAAGAAGGCCAATGGCATCCTGGCCTGCATCAGAAATAGTGTGGCCAGCAGAACTAGGGAAGTGATTATCCCCTTGTACGAAGCACTAGTGAGGCCACGCCTCAAATATTGTGTTCGGTTTTGGGCCCCTCATTACAAGAAGGACATTGAGTTCCTCGAGCGTGCGCAGAGAAGACCAATGAAACTAGTGAACAGGACAAGAAAGCAAGACTTATGAGGAGTGGCTGAGGGAATTGGGGTAGTTTAGTCTGGAGAAGAGGAGACTGAGAGGAGACCTCATTGCTTGCTACAGCTACGTGAAAGGAGGTTGCAGCAAGGAGGGTGTTGGTCTCTTTTCTCAAGTGACGAGTGGTAGGATGCAAAGAAATGGTCTCAGGTTGCACCAGGGGAGGTTTAGACTGGACATCAGGAAGAACTTCATGGGGACGGTGGTCAAGCATTGGAATAGGCTGCCCAGGGAAGTGGTGGAGTCCTCAACTCTGGAGGTATTTAAGGGACGAGTGGACATGGCACTAAGTGATATAGTTTAGTGGAGGGACAGGGTAGGTCAGGTTGATGGTTGGACTTGATGATCTTGAAGGTCTTTTCCAACCTAGATGATTCTATGATTCTATGATTGTAAATGTATATACTATACACTGCATATTACGTATTATATCTGTATATATCCAAACCTTTATCTTACCCATCAGAAAAAAGTGTTTTTGAAAAAGTTCTGTTGCAACCTTATCCACAGTGGAACAAATGGGCTATCTGCTAACTACATTATGGTGGACATCAGTAATCACTATGGGAGTACTTGACTTCAGAAATAGAGACTGGCTGCATACCAGATACAGAGCAAAAGTGGAGATGGGGTGAACAAGCAGCTGAGCTTAACATCAGACTTTCCAGTATGTGCTGATTTTTTGGTATCAATCTTTGCAGGCTATGTTTTTCTACTTTAAACACTTTTTTAATTGCAATTATTTGTTTTTGTTTTTTTTTTTTAAATGGAAAAAAGTAATGTAATTTTATTAAATAAATCATCTTCTCCCTGTAATATCTACCAGTTTGCATGCTTTGCTAAACATTAAACCAGATGAAATGGGGCTTGGTTACATATGGTTAAGTGGCATGCTTTCTGTGAACGGTAAATGAGATAACTATTTGTTATTTTTAAAACAAATGTTCACCCATAAAAAGAAACATCTCTATTAGACAGAAAAGTGACTTCACAAAGGTGCATTATGTGGCAGCCAAAAATTGAAACGGGTGGCAGATTATTTCCAAAGTTAAAAGTTTATGGCAAAACCACGATATAAATTAACTGCTAGCAGCCGTTGAGTCCATTCCTCGGATCATTTATCTGTATGAGAGTGTTATATGTTTGATGCCTGGTATGTATGATGGTTTTGGGGTGGACTAGAGTGTTTCTGAGTGATTTAGCACATGAAATCAACTCCAAGTTTCTAAAACAATAAACATAATGATGGGAGAGAGAAGTCAATACACGCATCTTGATTTCTTGTTGACATTACAATGTGCCTATCTACTTCATGGCCTTCAACACCATTAGAGTTATTAGATTATCTCCAAGTCATGAATTAGTTCTGTTCTGACAACTCTGCTGAAAAGTAGAGAAGTATAATTCCCATTTTACTTCTGGGAAATTAACATATGAGTAAATGGGGTGACCAAATCATGCAGTGGTTCCAAAACTGGCCTAAGAACTGAACTCCAAATGTGAGCTGTTAAAACTAGATCCTGCCTCCGTAATGGGTAATATGTTGTAAGGGTAATCAGTCACGGGGTATTTGCAAAAAACAGAAAGAGTGACATTCAATAGAAAGCTTAAGAGGGAGGACATGAAGGTCCAGATGACATACATGGCCCCAGAGAAGTCACCATCTACTGAGATCATTCTCCACTAGTAAAATATCAATGCTAATTTTTAAAACTAAAGCCTGTTTCTAAAAAGATCTGAAAATTTCAGTTTGAATGTTTTGGAGGAGGAACTGGAAAATGATGAATGAGATCAACTGTATCATTTCACAAAACTGTACATCAAAGTTATCAGGGTGTTTCACCTAAAATGAAAAAAAAATGTCAAAATGTCTTACTGCAACATTTTACAAACGCAACTTTCTGATTTTTTGCTTAAACAAAAATTGGAGCTTTAGATGATGAACTTTGTGGAACATCATTGGTGAAGCTGCAGAATTAATGGGAGCTGAGTGGGAAGAGTTACCTCAGCTAGCTGCTGACAGTCATCTTGGGAAGACTTGGCTGGCTCGATGTGCTGAAATGAAGGGGATGACCTAAGGATTAAGGATTAACTTTAGGCTTTTAACTTGACAGTAATGTACATGGTACTTGTGTGCGTGTGTTTGCATGGATGTATGTGCATATAGACAGATGTGTCTGAGAGAGAGACAAGGTGGGGTTTGTACTGCTGTAATGCATTTGATTTCATAGCTTTGCATATATGGGCTGTGTGTGAGGGATGTGCGTTCTTTCAAGTTTGGCTGGTTTTCTGCTCTGCAGCTTTCAAATTAAATGCTTTTGCATAACTTTCTGTATTGTTTGTAAGTAGTCGTAAGCCAGTCATTACCACAGAGAAAAACAAAAGCTTATTAAAGAAACAAATGTAATAGAGAAAGAACATTCTGAAGAGACAAATAGCCTGTTAACAATATGAAATGCCTGTTTGAAGTGTCACAGTAAACAAATGTGGTAGGCGTTTGTGTGACCTTTCTATTAATTAATGATTGTCTGAGAATATTCAAAAGTAGTGATCCTGAAATAATTTAAATTAGAAGCAGGAAAATGCAATTAACACCTACACTGAAACTCAGAGACAGTAATACCACCTCTCCACTTTTCTTCATTTTACAGCCCCAATGGGAATGGGAGGTGTGGGGGAGTGCACATGCACACAGGCAATGGGGATTTTCTGGCTAAATGCAGACGCTTGATTCAGTTGCCTTAACATGGGGGTCTAATAACTTTTTGCTACTGTTTTTGGATCTTAACTGCCTTTCAGGCTGGCTATTGATTGAAAACTTAAGAATATTAAAGACTTCAGAATGAAAAAAAAACAAACAAACAGGCATTTCAGGATCACTGGTGGGTGCCATGGGGGGATATTTAGGACACTGATGACAAAATAGTGCCTTAACAGATGGAGTGATTTCTGAGAGTTCCAGCATAAAAATCTTATATACATTAAACCTGCCAATAGAGCTATAGTTACCAATGCTTTCAGAGCAATGGTACTGTTGAATAGAAGGGCATCCATACACCACTTTCTACAGAAAGTGGTTCTGAATAAAAACAAAATCAAGCTTTTTAGAAATAATGCCCTATACTCATAGTAAATACTGAAAAAGGTACTACCGCAAAATAACTAGTATGTGTATGCTCACTTTTTCCTCTGCTTGGCAACAATTTTGGAATACATCTAACTGTGGCAGAGGTAGTGCTAGTTGGGGAAATGTGTGGGGAAAATAAAAGTATGTTATGGAGGATAACTACTTGCTTTCCATCCTTAACCAAAGCTGTACACAAAACAGAGCAGAATATAGCCTCTATATATAACAGAGTAGAATATAACCTCTGCTTACAGCAAACAGCTGGCAAACAAGTCTGGTGTAAGTATCTCATATAGCCTTTGTTATGTCCATAAGCTAGTGGTGGAACTAACTGCTGCCCTGTGTGTTTGCTTATTTCACTCTGCCAATGCCCAGGCTAGCAGATGAGCCATCTCCAGCCATTCTGAGAAGATCGAACAGTGCTGTTTATTCTCCCAACTGCTACCAAAATCAGTCAAAATATAAATGCATTAGAATCATAGTCGGTTTTCGTAGTCCATTCCTGCTTGCTGGGAAAGCCTCCGTGGTTTGGTAAGGCAGAGGTACTTCTGTCTAAACTGTCATGAATCACACTGAAGAGGAAAGATGAAGAATTGACTGAGAAAATTTAAATTGCTAGAAGCCTTCAGGGGAATTCAGGTTGCTTATAAAGTGAATATGGAACTGGTAAAGATCACAGGATTCAGCTGTGGGGAATGACAGAATTAACCACGAAGACTTTGTCATATGTTACCTATATCACCCACTTGATTTTGCAAACTTATACACATGTAGGTATATATCTAGCAGTATAGAAATGATTGACTAGTTACAGACACAATTACATACCAAATATGTGGCAAGCTTGCAGAGAAGAAACACTTTAAGGATGGTAGGGAGGCCTTGGCCCATCCACAGTGCAGTGATTCACATCAGTAAGAGAAACAGCGAGCTCTTGTTTCTTGTGCAAGAGCAGGCAAGAGAAAAGGTTTCCAATGGTGTAGGTGAAAGCAAGTTTGAAATCCCCTGGCTCACAAATTCTTCTGGGCCTGGAACCCAGAAATATAAAAGAGAAATTAAGGAGGCTCTCTGCAGTGGGTGGTCCAGGTTGATACAAGTCAGTACCACAGGCACTGAAGGTCAAAGGAAGTGATGTATTATACCAAAGAACAATATCAGATAGTTGGCAGGTAATACCCTGGGAACTGTGCAGATTCCCTGTGTGTTATTTGTGGTTAAGGATGAAGCTATTTTCTGGAGAGAAGACAATTTGAATTGAAACATAGTTAAAGAGCTGTCAACCTAAAGACAGAAGCTCAAACCTCCTAGCAAACTTGCCCTGACATCTGCTTCCCCCTTAATTCAGCCATGACAGAGTATCAGGTTGCACAAATCAGAGATAGTGTATGGATGGACATGAACCTGTTCACCTCGACCATATTATTTAAATTCCTACTATTGAAATATGCCTTAATCATACCAGTTCAACAGCATTCATTTCCGAGTTTGGTACTGGGGCCTGTGCCTCAAGGTTGCAATCAGAATGACAATGAAGTTACACAAAGGGATATGGCACAACTTCTATATTTTTGTATAATGATGCACTAGAACTACGAGGAAGCCTATTTCTTATAAATTATTTACCAAAGGGTAAGTATGGTGTTAAGTACAGTAATGTAAAGTCATACTGTACACTTTAGTCACAGAGAATGACGAAGGAACTCAGACAAGGGACCTTGTGACGTCTTTAGTGCAACTTCCCACTCAAAGCAGAGACAACCTTCAACTCAGTCTGGGTTGCTCAGGGCTTTGCCTGAACAGGTGTTGTAAACCTCCAACATTTGCTTATGTTCTGCAAGCCCCCATTTTCCCTCAATGACTTGGATGGATAATGAAATGAGGGAGAGGGTGATGACAGGAATAAGGATATTTCCACGTTTAAGGCATGGGACCAGAACCCAGGATTCTTGGCCCTGGCAGACTTTCCCTGTGATATTAGGTAAAACAGGATAACAATACATGTAGAGAGAGACTCTGATTAACATCACACAGGCAACCTTCATTCTGGCCTGTCTTGAATTTGTTAGTGCTCAATTTTCCTGTCTGCACGGTTTTTCAATATGGTTTTGTGTGTAGATTTTTATAGATAATAATACAGCTTTTTGTCCTACAGGATCCCAAAGTGCTTCTCAAGTTATACTCATAACTGGCCAAAGCCTAGTGCTGCTGAGGCCAATAGACATTTTGCCATTGATTTCATTTGGGCCAGGATTTGGCTCTGTAGAAATAGAATACAAGCAATTCTGTGTGTCTGTATGGCCTATAATAAATTCTGGTTTCCCACCTGAGCAATAAATTTGCCAGTAGAAGAGGAGTACAAAATTTGGTGTCACTTAACTGAACAACTAAATGTTTCAATTTAAACTTTGTAAGGTATCAGTAGGCCATAGCGACAATTGCTCTGCAAACGTCAATAGCATAGAATAGAGCTGGAGATGGATAATGCAGTATATGGTAAGCTTGGATGTGGGTATGTGTGTAGAATCTATGTATACATAGCAAATGTATACATCTATTTTTAAATCACTTAATAAACGACCAGCTCCAGTTAGTTGCATAATCCAAAATTCTGGAACATTTTTGCTGTCGTACGTCTGCAAAAGTTTTTCATTTAGGAACACACGTTTCTCGTCAATGTTATTTCTACAATCACTTAGTTAGAGCAGGGCATATTGTTCTCTGAATTTCTTGTTAAAACGTTTCACTTAATTAAACTTTTACAACCAGTTCTGCTCTGTGTCTGATACTTGCTGTAAATTATAAAGAAAAGCCCCTCTGGTATTTATGAGAATTCAGATGAGGAAGACTATAGGAAAAAAAGAAACAATGTCAGTGAGCCCCAGATAGTTGCTCATTCCCCATTATCTCCCACACAATGCAATTTAACAAAATATATTATTTCTTATTATATAAACTAGGCTGAAAAAGAGCCCAAAATATAACTAATACTATTTCATATGATTATATCACTAAAGTTTCATAAGTGGAGTCAATTGTGTCATTATTTGAATAATCGTGGTTTTGTCTACATTTCTGTAACATACTACGTGGAAAAAAAGAATGAAATTTGCTAGAACCTAAAGGAAAAAAATAGGAAAAACAAACAGGAATAGTAATTAAATTTACACGTGTTTGTATATGTCTGTGGGTCACACCTGCGCACACATACAAACACACATGCCCCTTCCTCTGTCAAAACATGGTAGGGGTTTCAAAAGGGTGCTTAAGATGAAATTTGTGGTGCGGGGATTTTACAGCAGCTAAGTTCCAGCAAGACTTAGTTTTTGAGATCAATGTTCTGCTTCCAGGCCCTCCCAGAATGACTGCAAGATGGCTGTCACATCGATTACAGGACTGAGAGCTCTAATGCAATTGGCGGCAACGCTGCTATGAGACTTGGAAATCTCCTCTAACCTCTAACCACAGTTTAGTGTGCAAACTATTGTGTTAGCTCTTGGGAATCTTCACTCTTGCCAAAGAGAGACAGTATTTATGCTATCTGCCATATTTATTATTCAGTTAACCCATTCTTTATAAGTAAATCCTTCTTCAGAATTTCTAACCCTCCCAAGAACTATGGATGATGGACAGAAGTAAATAGCCATGAGGGGGCAGACAAAAGAAGACAAAACTTTAAATCTCTCTTCTCCCATAACTTTTATAATTTTTTCTATTGCCCTTTGTTTCACAGTGCTATTTGTCATGATGGAGGGAAGCAAGAATTAGACAGTGTCTGAGAAATCTGGTTGTGCTTAAACATTTGTGAAATTCAGGGAAATGAGTTGTGTAATCTGACATCAAGTAAAGTTCTGATGACCCATAGGCTTCAGTTTCCTTGTGAATGAAGGTGAAAAGGCTCTGCAGCCAACATCTTTGTTTATTAGGATACTCAACAGAACATGTAAACAGGGATTTTTATATCTCTGGTTCCCCTGGGCAGGGTGACATACGCAGAGTAGTTCTATTCAGGATAAGAAACTCTTTTTTACTGTTCACGGGGGACTAATCCATGTCTTTATTTGAGCATTATTGCTTTACTTGTGATGGCTGAAAGCTCTAAAGAGAAAACTGATTTACCTTACTTTCTAAGAGATGCTCACTCTCTGCTGAAAGCCAGATAGTTGTGTGTACACAATCATGTTAGATTTGTTCTGGTTTGGGGGGTAATTTAGCTCATCTGAGAAAAATCATTAGCGACAGACTTACTCAGGTTATAATGCCAAAAGTTGTACAGCCCAACCTGCTTTGAGATCTTGCTAGAACAGTGTGGGCTAGCTGTGGAGCAGGGAGTGCTATTGCTGCATAAACTCAGTGGGAGCACTGGGAACTTGTGTTTCGAGGTCCTGAGCCAGCAGCTTTGCATGACGCTGCTCTGTGCTGTAAATATGTATCTGCTGCCGCAAAACTTACTCAGGTATTTGTAAACTGGTGCTCCATTGCTTCCCATATGGAACTCATCATGCCATGGGATGAAATCAGACTCTAAAAGGCCATGGCTGCCAACAAATGAATGAGATAATCTCTGTTTTCCCATTAAGGAACCAGCAAAAGTCATTACAGAGTGGACTGATTGTATCAAAACAAACATGTACACAAAATTTCTAGTTTTGTTTGTTAAAGAGTTTATTCTCAAAGAGACAACATTATTTCAGCCTAAGCATGCCTTTTTCAAGGACTATCTATACAGTATTCCAACAGCTGAAAAGAAACCATTACAAGTCCACACATTTTCCACTCAAAAGTAGTCGTATTTCGTGAGTGAATTCTTCAATATTATTTAAAGTCATCTTTAAATCGGGCATTCATTTAAATGAGGTCTAGGCTTCGGCCTCGGGGACTGAAGGGAAAACATTTTGACTCCTATCGTATTCAGTGATGTCAGTGAAACTTCGACAGTCAACTAAACTCAAGATAAGTAAAAGTTAGACAGCTTGATGTCAAACCAGAAATACCATGGGGAAACAGGTAAGAAAACCATGTATTTCTGAATCATAAATTAGCCAGTAGGAAAAAAAAAATCCAAAATTCTTGGTGTATCTTTCTGAATCCAGATATATGCGTAGATTTATTTTTCTCAACAGAACATTGTTATTACCTGCAATTTTCCAGGACTCAGATTTCTATTCAATTATATTTTTTTTGCTTTTTGATGTTGTTTCCAGAACTCATTATTTTTTATTGTTTTTTTTTTTTTTAATGCGCTCTTTTCCTCTTCTTTTTCTCCCTAACTTATCTATGAAAGTTTTTCTATGCTAGGAAATAGATGTGTTTCCAAGTCATTCTTTAACTGGCTTAGAAATGTGACCTTTATCTTCGAACCTGTTTATTCTGTGTACTCCATAGCTTTTGTGACTATTTACAATATGTATTGCACATTATTGGCTTGATCCAACATACAGTGAAATCAATGTAAAGACTTCCCACTGACCTTGAAAACTGTTGGATTAAGCCCTATGGTCCAAGTAAAACTAGCTGCAATGAATGACACAAAAATGTAAAGAACTCATTTATTGGCTTATTAAGCTTATTAAAATAACCTACTGTAGATTATTCAGTTTTCAGTTACAAATTCAGATTCAAACAGTATCTACCTGAAGTTCCAGTATGCTGATTGCTGTTATTTTTAAATACATTGTGGTACAAACTTACTACTTCTCCTCTTCCGGTATGTCCATTCAAGTCTTCATGCGCTTCTGTATATTTTCCACAATCTGCTGAAGACTCAGTTGCTCAGAGGCAAGTTGTTCGTCAATGAATGTTTGCATTTCTTCCCATTTCCTGGAGCCTTGTTCAATGCCTTGCTGAATTAGTGTACGCGTTAGTTCCACTTTTTTTCTGAGTGCCTCTCTGCTTTTCTGGGGCATTTGGTTAATGGACTCCCAATCAAATGGCACATCTATTCTAAGCTCTCCTTGACGAACAGCTATATATGGCTTTATGCTATCAGCTGTTATTTGCTCAAACCACTGAAGAAGTTCAGAGATATACTGCAGGAATGCAGAGTACTTTTCTATAGTTAGATCAATTAACTTTTTGGCCTCACTGATTAGCTTTTCTTGAGAATCACTAAGCTGCCCATAGATCTCCTGGAGTTTTGCCTTGACTTGCTTGTTATGTTCATTGATTTTTCTTTTAGCAGCTGCAGACCAATATCGGATTTTTTCCTGAGCAGCAGATGAGAGCTCCATGACCTTCTGTTTTCCTTTTCCTTCAACATCAGTTATAAGGTCATAATATTCCTGGCTGTAGTTTTCCACCAGTTCTCTTACTTGGTCTGTCAGGCGTGTAAATGAGTCAGCAAGATCTCCAATATACCTGTTGTGCCATTCCACTAGTGTATCTATTAGATTCTTCAACCATCCTAGTACCTTGTCTTCTACTTCATAGTATCTCACTGACCATCCAAGTGTAGTTGGATCAAAATATTCCTCTCGCAATGCCTTTATATAGAGGAGCAGCTGGCGCAGCTTTTCTGAAAGCTCCTGGAATGTCTTCTGGCTAAAAACTTTCATCTGAGAAATGTATTTTTTCACATCTTCTGCCAAGGATCTAAGTTTCTGTGCATAGTCTGAAGCCATTGCATCTTTATAGAGCTGTTGTGTTTGGACTTTGATGTCCTCAAAATTTTTGGACTGCAAGCTTCTAACCATATCTTCTGCCTTCTGAAAAGTTTGTTGCACTATTTGTTTCAGTTGGTTAAGCCTTCCTGCAAAGTCAGCTTCCTGGAGAGTAGCAAACGTCTGCCTGATTTTTTCCTGCAAATGTTTCAGCATTTCTTTAATTTGATCAAGTACATTACGACCTCTGAGAATTGTTTCAGAAGCAGGAACTCTGACTTCCAGCTCATTGATAGCTGCAATCAAGGCATCAAAGTACTCCTGAAGTTTTGAAAGGCACATATCAGCAGTTTTTGCTGCATTCTCTGTAGTCATAAGGTATAATTCTTCACCAGTGTACTTTTCGGACAGTCCAGGAACCTGGAATTTTGTGGTCTTCAGGAATTCAATGGCTGAATCAATTAGGTGTTTTATTCTCTTGTGATATTCTTCTATTATGTCAATTGTAGCATTCAAAAGCTTTGCTTTTATTCTTTGATAGTCCAACTGTTCAGCTTGATCTGCTGCTTTTTGATACAGCTGTTTAGCTTTCACCTTCATCTCCTGATATTTGCCAGAGGCCTCATTAGCAGCTGTGCGAAGCTGAGCATCTATTTGATCAATTTGTTTTACAGCAAATGTGTATGCTTTGTCAGCATTATTCTGCATGATATTCTTCATCTTCAAGGTGGCAGCACTAATATCCAGTCCCATATGCTCCTTATGGTACCGATTAACATACCTATAGACCGCATTTGTCACTTTAGGTACTTTTTCTTTTAGACCCAACAGCAAATCTTTGGCAGCATCCTCTTTCCAGTTGAATTTCATTTGAATCAGGTCAGGATTCTTGAAGGATATCTCACTTTTTAATATGTCAATGTCCTTCTGAGGAGCAGACTGAAAATACAAAACAGGATAACCAAAAGGTAGCTTGTAAATAAAACAAACCCAACATTATTTATAATAAGTGTATTTCAATATTTTCATTTTGCATACCTTTAATTTTAGTACATATTAAGATACATACACTACAAATTTTTGTCTACTATATGTTTGCTCCCATCTTGAAAGGTTATTTTGGAACAAATTTTATTTTATCAAGCTATTCTGTGCCTCTTCGCAAAGGAGTACTACAACATAATTTACTCTGTTTGTTTGTTTGTTTTTAAAATCCGACTGCAAATAAGATTTTTCTTTCCTTTCTGTTAAATGCCTATGAGGTCTCATAAAGCCTGTCAATTACTTAGGAAAATGACCCTTCCACTCATTCTTGAAGTTATTTAAAGTGAATTTAAACAGCCTTTCCTTACGTGAAAACATGACAGGATTTCATTTTGTAATCATTTAAATAAATGAGACGGTTTAAAATGAGAGCTACTCAGAGTAATTAAAGATCCTCAAATCTATTTACACAAACAAATTTTCCAGTTTTCAGTAGTAAATAGTGAATTATGAGTTGATTTTGATTCCTAAATTAGTGTATCATCTTGGAAGGTAAAATTTTAATTTTGAAATTGTAGTATGACAATAATATTAGCATATTTTGATACCAAATCTAATAAGGTTTTTACTTCTCGTAATGTATAGTCACATATTAATGGATACAAAAAGAAGACAGATGGTCTGACCTCTCCCAGTGGCTTGATTCCTATAAGGGCCACTTTTGAAATAATCGTGAGTAGCCTGATGGGCATACACCAAGCCTGACCGGTGGCTTATCAAAAACTGTTTCTGTACTTTCTTCACTTTCAGCAGGTGTGTTTTCTTGATCATCGGAGAGGGCAAACTTAACTGTGTGGAGAAGCTGAAACATCCTCTTCACATAAATGCTACTTTTAGAATTGGCAAGGCCAGTGTAGGAAACAAAAACTATAATTACGGATAGTACACTTTTTCTTTGGACAAAGGGTATTTAATTTATGTCTTAACATCAACATACACCAACTTTAAAGGGGAACTTTTTCACTGACCACACCCAACCTTTTTTGCTTTTTATTGGTCATATCAAGCTTACCTGAGCTCGGTAGTAAAATTTCGCCTTGAAGATGTCAGTTTCCATTTCAATGAGATAGCCCAAGGTCCCAGCAGAAGGTGAAGATACTGAGGAGGATATCGTACTATCAGTCTCTTGATAATGCACATGAACATCGGTAAATGTTGGGCTGATGATGTCTAGTGATGCAGTGTTGTCCACAACTCTACAACAACAATGAATAAACAGCTATGAAGCAATACACAAAGACAGCACAGGCCCTAAGGAAGTACACAACGCAGAATGCCTAAATATAACACTGCCTATGTTATTATATATATATCTATGTAAGCAATACCATTGTCATCAAAAGAAAGTAGGACTTTATTATCTACTTTTCTTAGGATTTAGCCTAACACATTCAAAAGTTCATGTTACTCCAATTTTCCTTTTTTCAGATACTATATTGAGCTCAGTTGAGAATTTTCATTAAATTAGGACAGCAAATCAAAACCTGCAGCTGGACTGTTGTAAGCTTTCTAATGACTTCTATAAGCTGACTTCAATTTTTTCCACTGACACAAGTTTAGGCAGTATTTTGTATCTGCATTTGTACTTTCCTTCACAGACTTCTGTCCCTTGGATATATCAGCACAACACTTGCAGATCAAAACAGGCAGTTAGAAGGCCAACTTTGTAATCCCTAGTACTGGTATTTGTGAATAACAATTACTCTTTAATGTCTTGTGTTGACTGAGGGCTCCAGTGAAAAAACTATTTTGATGGTCAGATCTAGAACTGCTCTGGTTATAAAATGCTGTGTTTATATCTCAGCAATTATATGAAATAGGGCTGCTCAGAAAAGCAATGCTGGAAATACTGCGAGGGAATAGTGTTCCAGCTATCTCAAGATAGAAAAAGTTACCACCACTAATGACAGAATAGTTACATTGATTCTTACTAACTACAGCAAAGCACTCTGGTGCATAGGGGTTCAAAGCAACAAGTACATCATTGGCACTTTTGTCTATTATAAATTATATTGTCAGAGCTAATCTTTACCCAAATCCCTGAACAGTGAGATCTTCCTTGTAGTTTGCACTCAAGTCACGATGAGAAAAGCTGCCAGTGGTCTTCATAACAAACATGTCTCCTTCATATTTGTAGTTTGAAACAGCTGTGAAATAG
>VXAL01015882.1:1431-91046 GCA_013399475.1 Chauna torquata
GGGGCCGCGGTTTCCCTTCCCCGAGGTGAGGGAGAGACGCCCCGGGGAGACGCGGGGTGACCCCTCGGGACGGGCTGCGCCGCACGAAGCCGCCCGCCGGTTCTCCGGAGTTTTGCTGCATCCGGTCCTCCGAACTCGGCCTTGTTTTCCAGGGCAGCCGGGCACAGCCCTCACGCCTTTTAGGGCTGTCTCAGTTATCGCGACTTGTCCCGACAGGAGGGAGCCCCCGCCCAGGCAACCGGGCCCAGACCCTTCCTTCCTTCTTTCTCCTCCCCACTTTCCCCTTCCCTTGCCCTCCTTTCCCACTTCCCCTTTTTCCTTCCCTTTTCCCCTTCCCCTCCTCACCGCCCATCCCAGGCACCGTGCAGAAAGTAGAGAGGGACGACAGAGGCTGCAGCACATTTTAGGGATAAAACGCAGTGTTTTGGGGAAGCCCGGAGCTAGGCAACAGCCGGTGATGCCAGGGCACCCGGGCAGTTCCCCCACATTTACCCCCCGATGTCCGTGAGACAGACGCACACCAGGCAGGGGAAAACATTTTCAGAGGCAAGGTACCCTCAGCGCTGGCTCCGCTCTTTGCTGGTCTCGTTCTTTGGGCTGGGACCTTTCAGAGCTCCAGGCGGGTCTGCAGGCTCGCTCCCTTTTCATTGGGATTAATGTTTGCAGCAAGTATCCAAATCCCCCTCAGCAGCTTTTCAAATATCAGTCTTTCACAGAAAGCAGCGGTTCTTTTTCATCCACAAACCTCTCCTTACTCACACAAACCAGGGCTGCTCCGAGCTGGGGACACTGGCAGAGCAAGATACACAAGCACGGATTACACCCATTTAGTTATATGTACAAACTGGAGACAGAAATTCCCATTTTTTTTCCTGCTGAAAGCCTCATCTTGTTGATATTCTCGAGCTAAAATCCCTCTGGCCATCACCACAATCTTCCCCTGCCAGAGTCAGGCGCTGGACACAACGCGTGATGGCTGGGACATCGTACAGCAAGAGGCAGAGACAAGGGGCCGTGGCACAGACCTGCGATGCCGTTTCCTTGCTGCCCAGGGGCCAGGGCTGCTTCTACGCTTCCACAGGTGAAAGGCTGTTGTCCTGTGTACCCTGAAGGTCTGCAAACCCATCTCACAGAAGGAATGGAGGGTGCTGCTCTGCCCTCACACGCACCAACGTGGCAGGAGCCAGCAGCTCCGGTAATGCCAGCAGGCCAGCAACACCTCACTCGGCATTGCAAGCACCATCCTGCTGCTCCAATTTCCCTGCGTCTGTGGTGTTTCCAGCTCCCGGTGGGATGAGGACCTCAGGCCCCGTGATTCACCATTACCCTGATTATTTCTGAGTGCTCAGGTATCTGGATATGCAGCTCAGGGCCGGATTTTCAAATGCGTTACCAGCATCTCCCACATTTATCAAAACGCCCGGCACCCACAGCCTGACCCTGTGCTTCTGAAAACCTGGTTACTTACGCAGGAGTTGAGGTGGGAAGGGAGGTTTCCAGAAGCCTGGCTATAGCCACAGGAGCTCGCCCTTCCCCAGCTGCCAGCCCAGGTGGGTGCAGGTTACAAATACGCACTGTGTGCATTTCAGCCTGCCAGGACTGCCGGGTCAGCAAAACTGGATTTTTGGATACACGCATTTAAAAATATTTAAGTATTTCCAGTAACAATCATGAAGGAAAGGCAGAAATCACAATGGCAATGGGGCCATGACAGCACACCAGCTCTGCCTGTGCAAAACGGCACGAAGTACTTGCTGGCTCAGCCCACAGAAGTCCAAACATGCTCCCATCACGCGGCTCTCTCCCCCTGGGTGGTGCTCCTGAGGGCAGGAGAGGTTTGCCATCCATTTCAGTGGCAGCGTGACTGGACCCAAAAGTTTTTTGTGAGCTCCCAGTCCATCCGCTTGAGAAAAAGAAAGAAAGAGGTGAACGTGCAGGCTGCTCACCACACACATGGCCTGAATACCCCCGGCAGCTCAGATGTCTCAGGAGCTACAGACAGCACAGAGTCGCACACGGGGTCGAGATCCTCCAAAAGCGCAGCGCTTACCCTGAGCCTTTTACCCTAAAAGACGGATGTAAATGCAAAATAGTGTTTCCCTTTTTAATTCATCCCTATTCTTGGGATCATCTTTAGAAGTTTTGTTCTGCCATTTATCTTCACTTGTTGGAGATGTCTTGACAAAGTCCTGAGAATTAATTTCCCATCAGCTTTTTGCCTTCTCTTCTTGAACTGGCAGGTCAGATCTCACCATATGCATTAGAAGAGGTTATCTGGATGGGCCACCCTGCTCCATTGTCCCTTCTTATGCGTGTCCCTGTCCCAGCAGGAAACCAGTGTCATGCACATGGAGGGACCGCTAAGGGAGCCAGGCTCTTCGCGCAGGCAGCCCTCAGCTCCCTGCCTGTCATCAATCATTGTATCCTGCTGCCAAAACCAATACAATTGGATCAGGCCCAATACACAGGGTGTTTCCTGAAAGTCAGAAGTGTGCCTTTTAGTTTAATATATTCCCAATGTTGATCCTATTAGCAGGAAAAATCAATCAATCACTGTCACTAAACATCACCAGACTGCAGATTGATCACAGTGTCAGGATTGTTGGAGAATCCTGCAGATGCGGGAGGCATTTGTTAAATGCTATTTTCAGAAAGACATATACATATATGTATAAGACACACATTTATACATGTCTTTGTCTGCTAAAAAGAAAAAAAAAGAAAAAACTGTTTTCTTTTTTTAACAAAAGCAGGCACGATTCTAGTCACTTTTATAAGAAAAATCCCTTGAACAAGGAAACGAGCATTGTTTCTGGGTGGGGGCTTGTTTTGCTCTTTCTGAGAGCTGGGCAGAACCTGGCTTGCTGTGGTTAAGGTAACAGCAAGGAGGTGTATGTGCCGTGGGGACAGAAACGCTCTAGGCTGTTTCCTAAAGCAGTCATGGTGTGCTGCAGGACAGCTGATACCCCGCGGTGCTAGTCCAGAGATTCACTTCCAGACCTTGCACTTCGTTCAGGACTGTGACGAATATCCCAGCAAGATTCTCTCTCCACACCCTCCGCTCCTTTCCCCCAGCCTTGCCAGGAACAACCCAGCACTGCTGTGCAGCTCGAGTGAGGTGGAAGGGAGATTTCCTCCTTTGCCCAGGACTGCAGGGATCCCTCCTCTCGATCCCCCAGAAGCCAGCCTTTTTCCTCACCAGCCCCAGCTTCCCAGCGATGCTGAAAAGCCGGCGAGCTCCTGAGGCTGGCGGGGCGAGCGGCAGGGTGCACCAGCACGAAAGGTGCACAGAGGGGGCGACGGGGAAGGGATGGGTGAAATCATCTTCTGTGTCAAAACACCGGCCGTGGTGGGCAAAAACCACATGGGGGAAAAAATGAGTTCCAGGGGGAAAAGAAAACTCCACGGGTGCTCTGTCAGTGCACGGGGCAGACGTGCTCTGGGGACCTGTGTCTGCTCCTCGCTTTCCAGGACAGCCAGCCCAAGCCACCCGAGGCCGAGCTCAAGTGAGTCTTAAGCAGGTGTCCTCTGAAAGCCAGCCCTTATTTAAGTGTCTGAAGAGGGCACGGGAATTCAGCGATCCCCTGTGAAGTAGCCTGGGTGTAGGACAGCGCAGTGTGCTCCGCACCAGGCTGGTCTGTGCCCTGGTGTGACCTGGGGACCGTGAACGGGGCATCTCCGGCACAAGGCCAGGCCCTGGCTTGCTTCTCTTTTTCAGGACGGGTTTGACCAGAGCCGGGGGAAGGAAGGGAAGAAACCTCCCAGGGACCGACTGTTTTCCCATCTCCTTTATGCTGAAGGTAGAAGTGGAAGTGATGGGCTTTCCCCAAGCAAGTGTGTATCTGTCACATGTCACTGGGAATGGCTCAGTGACACGTAACCGAGGCAAGGGGGAGGTCTGTGGGAATCAGCCCATACCACACATGCCTCCCCACCTGGAGACTTTGCCAACACGCAAGCCTTATGCAATTTAATTATTCCCACATCGAAAAAATGTAAAAACCTCTTAATGGGAAAGGAGTTCTCCAGTGGGAAGAGGAATAGGCTGCAGCACCACAAGCAGCTTTTATTCTGCTTGAAATGTTTTATAATGATACTGGGGAAAGAAGGAAGGAAGGATCGCCCATCTGAGATGCTGACGGGAAGACCTGTACAGGGACAGGACTGACACCCTGGGTGTTACTCGAGTCCCTCCATACCTCGTCATCTGGTGCCACCAAGCCAGGAGTGGGAAATAACCCCTGAAGCCATCCATCCTGAGGGTGACTGCCTGTGGCAAGCCAAAACACAAAACGCTGGCAAAGAAGAGTGGAGACGGGGGAAAGGCAAGCATGGATCTGTGGCACGCGCATCCTGCGGAACAGAGAAGCCCCACGGAGGTGGGGCTCTGGAGAGTGGGATTTGCGTGAGACAACACAGTAAATGCACAGTTCAGATTTCATTTCTTCTTCCAAGTCCGTTGGGGAAAAACACTCAGTAGCTTCATTAACAAGCGTGTCCTTAATCCTAACCATACAAACTGATCCTTCGGAAAAACAAAATGATATTAGCAGAAATCCGCTCGGTCATACCGAGCCTGTTAGTTAAACGAACTTTTATTGTATTGAAAACATATTCATTATAATGCATAAAGAGGCAATTTTCATTTTGTTTGTGTTCTTAAGAGTGTGACAGCGTCTTGTTTGCGACTGCCCCTGGGTATAAGCTATCATTGTGTAACTTAATTAGATATTCTACATGCTAGTGTGAGGGACATATGTCTATTCACTGCAACAAACATCAAGAGTCTGCCACATGCTTTAATGTTTCTGCTACGTTGAAATAAAGGCAGAGCAAGTGCAAGCTCTCCCAAGGACCTGTGGCCCCAAACAGCTTGAACACAACCCGCCGGCATTCACCGATTGGTTACAGTTTATTAACAGCCCATAAACTTCTCATCTGCTCCTGGGCACTTGGTAGGGTTGTCACCTGCAACTGCCAAAAGCTGCACAATTGCTCTGCAGACGTGCATCCGTATCGCTCAGAGGCTGCCTTTGCTTGCTTTCTCCTTCCCGGCTCCAGCGACATCGACTTTACACAGGGCATGAGGTTGTTTGAAGGTGACCTAAAATTAAAAAAAAAAAAGCCTGGTAATGGAAGCTCGGGGAGAGCGGATTTCCACCTACACTGAGCATCAGATCTGTGGATATCAAGCAATGCTTCAGGAAAAATAGCCTTTGCCCTCGCTGCACCGTCTGCACAGACAGCAGACCCACACCGAAACACCCCAGCAGTGCAATTTGGCTGCCAGCCTGCAAAAAAACAGCCCTGCATCCACCTCCAAGAGCCTCCGCAGCTTCACTCTCCGTGGCTCTGCTTGCAGGGCGCTCCAGCTGAAAGCGGGCCATGCCCGGCCCTCCTGAGCGGCCTTCCCGTCAGACCAGGACAGGTCCCAGCAGCCGGGAGGTGGGGGCAGGCGTGCCAGCCCCCCCGTCACACCGGTAGCCGAGCACGGGGAAACCAGGTGGGGGAACTGCTGGGAATTCACGACCCACTCGCCCACCCATAGCCCAGAAGCAACAGCTTACAGAAGGTAGAAACAAACCCCAGGCGTGCATTTTTCTCGGAAATGCCTCCGCGCTGCTGCGGTGCAGCCGTCAGCGCAGCGTTCGGCTGCCCTTCGCGCCCACTCGTGTCCGTGGCTTATACACCCCCCAGCCCACAGAGGGAGCGGGGCCCCGCGGCAGCCGGGTGCCTCTGCCCTTGGGCTGGCCGAGGGGCAGCTTGCAGCCTGGGCGCTGGCAGCCGCGTGTGTTCGTGTCGTCGCAGCAGTGCCAAGCGGTGAAACAGGGAGAAAACCCCACCGGCAGTGGCTGTCCTAAAAATACCGCATTTGGCAAAGCTTTCCAAGGTGGGTGTTGTTCACAGGAGTTCGTGGAAGGACTTACAGTTTCACGGTTACATCTAGATCCTCACGCCTCTGAGTTAATTTAAAGGGGAGAAAAGCTACAGCAGTTTGAATATTTTTGGTGAAGTATAGATCTCCCCCCACCCACACCTGATCTTTCCAACCCAGGGGTGCAGCAGCCCCAAGGCCCTGAGGTGCTCGGTAAGGTCCCAGGTGAGGAGCCACGCTGCACAGCAGCCACGGCCACTTCTACACCGGTCTGAGCACCGCTGCAGCGCCTGGAGGGCACGCGGGTTTTGTCACCCGGACTTTGCTTTCCACGTCCTCCCTTCCACCTCTGGTCGGTGGCATGGTCATGAGAAGGAGGGCAAGGAACTACCTGCTGTCCTCAGCCCAACCAGCCAGCAAAGTTTTTCTACGCTTCCTCCACCACAAGTTTTCAGCAGTGACCTCGGAGCTGGGCTACTATGCCAACTGGAGGCAAAAGGCGGCGTTGAGCCAACATCCCAATTTCGGGGTTACCAGTGAGAGTCTTCCCTCGCCCCCCTCGCCTGCCTCCGTTCCCCAGGCCCAAGTGTGGGTCAGGCGAGGTCAGGAAGACACCGTGGATCAGGTAACTGAGCACAAAGGGAGCCAAGGGAAGCTTTGGATGTGGATAATTTTAATGCTATTTTGGTGCTTTCAAATCAGCAGCCAGTAAACAGACTAGATTAGAAACAGCACAAGCAAACGGCTGCCCTAGGGTGCCACGTGTGCCAGCGCGAAAAGGCAGCGGACGAAAAGTTAGAGGCTTTTTATTTGTAGTTCTGTTCCCTGCTCACACACACACACACTCGCACGCACACCCAGAATGCCTAATTCTCCAGGCACCTCCATCAAAAGTCCAAAACATGCTTCTTCCAGGTTTGCTGCCGAAGGAAACAAAACCGGTCTGTTTGTCCTCACAAAGGCCTGCGCGAGCTAATCCCCACCGCCTCCTGTCCCGGGACCGTCCCGTTGGCTGAACATCCCCCCCCGAGCAACAGGGAGGTAATTCATCCGTACGGGAACAGCCTCAGCCCCGCGCAGGCTGCCCATCACCAGCCGCGCGCTGCTCTGTATGCAGGGGGAGGTTTCGCGGAGCGCCCTGCCATGCTGTCCCCGCTATTGTTCGCCCAGCGCGTCAACCATCTGGAATAAGCGAGCGGCAGCAGCACCCGCGCTGCTTAAACAAGCGCCTGCGCCGTTCCTGGGCGCGGGGCTCCGCCGGCGGCCGAGGGGCCGGGCTGCCCGGGGGCAGCGGGGCAGGGGACGGTGCTTTCGCACCCGGCCGCGCGGGAGCATCTCCCGCTGCCGTGCCCCGTGCATCTCTCGCCCCGGCATTAGCATACAGCATCTGTCGCAGCAGAGCCCGCTGCGCCGTCGAAAAACACACGCGTAGAGGGCTCTCTTCTTTGAAAAAAAAAAATCAGGGTCATTTTTATCTCATTTTCTGAGACTATCACTTGGAGATAAATGCAACAGAATGAGATCTGTTTTGCATGGCTCTACTTGCAAAGAAATAAGTCGGGCTTTTACTGATGCCTGCGCTTGCTTCCCTGAAAGACCACTTTGGTGGTACGCATTTGCTGCTGTCTGGTTTGTCCAGGCATGGACAGACGGGTCACTCTGCCATCACCCCAGCAGCCCTCATATTCAACTGCGCCCCGGGCTCGCTGTGAGGACCGGGCACCTCTGTGAGCACTGGCAGCTGGTCCTGGAAAGAGCGGGAGGGAAATTAAGAAAGGAAACCATTACAGTGTCAGCCACAGCAACGTGAGGTTGGTCATTCCCGCTATTTGGTGCGTTTGTTCTTCCCGCCCTGCCAAATCTTCCTTGTCAGACAGGAGCAGGGATCTTTTCGCTGCTTGTTTTCTGAGGCAGAGGCTCAGGTGTCCGGCCTGCTTCCCCACATTGCTGTGCCACGGGAGCCTCAAAGGGGCTTCGCTTCCCCTCACCACCGAGTGACTGAGGCTGGGGCACAGGCCCAGGTGCGCAGAGGAATTTGGGCTGCGTTCCCCTCGGCACACCAAACCTAAGCAACTTAGATAGCCAGATCCTACTTAGCAAAGAGTCTTGGGGACCTAAGGATCTTAACTACGCCAACCTTCAGGCAGCGAACCCTGAGAGAAAAACGCCACCAAGATCAGCTGCTGAAGGATGAATCCCAGGATGGGACCAGGGGCCCGTCGGCACCGAAAGGGGGCTCGGCTCCCCATCCACGGACATCCAGCCCTCACCGGCTGGGGCTGCGGCGGCGGCGGTCCCTCCTGGTGCTCAGGGGGTGAAGGACGTGAAGCGCGGGGCTGGCTCGAGGCTTCTCGCTGTGCTGCTGCGAGCGCTCAGGTCCTGCACCAGCTGCCGGGCTACCCGAAGCACATCCCCCACAGACAGAGCTGACGTCCTCTTCCATTGGCACCCTCTGGTTTTGGGACGGGCTCCCATGCCCCCCTCTTCCTTTTCTCTCCGTCCCGGGGGTTTTGCTTCCTGCACAAAGGAAGCAGACGTGGAAGCGGCGGCTGCGCTGAGGCGGTGATGCCAGCCGAAAGCAAGGCAGGTGAGGCGGGAACAGTGCCCTGCTGCGCAGCCGGGGGGTGAGCAGCCTTGTCCCCTCTTTGTGCAGGTGCTCGCAGCTCTGGGCACAGTCCCGCCACATCCTTCACCTTCTGGACCCCTATAATTAATCATTCATCCCTTTCTCGGCGCGGAGAATGGCAGCCTGGCGAGGGCCGCCCTGTCCCGGCTCCCTCCCGGCCGGTTTGTTCTCTCCCAGCCCCGCTCTTCCGGCCGCTTTCTGCCCCTTCAATGGGGAAGGAGCGCAACCGGATGGCTGGATCCAGCGCGGGGAAATGACTTCAGAGCCACCTTTGTTTCTCCCGTCGTTTCTGTGCCCACTCTTGGCCGTGTGTCGCTGTGAAAGGGCTTGTCTGAGCTGCCTGGGACATCCAACAGGAGAAGCGGCTTCGGCCAGAAACACTCGCGGCTTTTCGGGCCAGCAGAGACGCTGAGTGGGACTGCCAACTTTCTGCGACAAAGCTGACCATGACATCGGGCATTGTGCGATAAATTAGCCACAGACTTCCAAGCAAATTGTCCTTTTTTATTGTATCAGTGTAAGCCTCTACAGCGCTTGGCTTAGGCTTCTGACTCGAGAAAGCCTCCAAGAATATTTCTCTTGTGAGGGGAGCCAAGGCTTTGAAATGGATTTTACATACTAGCGCGTGTGATTTCACAGCTCACTGGAAGTACTTGATTTTCTGAAAGACTGGATATTATTTTGCATGCATCTTCTATTTCTATCATGTAACGTAGTTAAAGTGAGCATTTGATTGCTTACTGCAAGCTGCTTGACGAAGAAAACAAACCCTCTCAATTTTTCTTCGCATTTATTTTCAGGGAGTTAAAACTGTGGATTTTACATTTTACATTGAGGTGCCTTGTGTTAACAGAGTGTAGCCAACTGTTACCGGGTGATATATCTGTACTTCTATTATTTTTGCGCATTTTTTACTAAAATATCCCAAGAATGGTGTCTGCAGCAAAGTACAAATATTCATTCAATGTAATTATTTGCAACCGAGGTCTGAGTTTGTTTTTCGAGTGGCCACATTTTAACAGAAACAGCAACTGTCTTTTAATTAGAAATAGCTTTCAACCCATCCTCCGCACACTTACTGTGTCCGTCTGCCTGCATACTGAAAATGGGGTGTTAATATGAAAACGTGCAAGGAAAAAGAATTTCCCACAGCCACCACCTACAGCACTGGAAAAGGAGTTGCCCCCAAAACACAGCACAATCAGGACGATCTTCAGCCTTTTTGCCACAAAGACGCATCCACCAGCTCGCCGCCAGTGCTGCAAGCTGCTCCTGGTTGCAAAAATAAAGTGACCACCTTCCTTCCCAGCCCCGCAGGGTGCCTCAGCGCAGGTACACGCCTGGGGTGTGCCGGGCCCTGGGCAGAGCAGGGTGGCCAGGCCCCGTGGCGGCGTTAGGAGCACCCACACAATCCCAGGCGACAGCCGCCTTAGCCACTGTCGCTTCCTCCTCTCGGTGTCCCTCGCCCTGCAGCATTAATTTGCCTGCTTCTTTCCTGTTTTTCCTCCTTCTGCCTTCTGTCTAGTAGGGTGGCCAATTCAGTCACCCACCACAAATGCTTTTTTTTGCTGTAATCAAGAAGGTGACTTGAACACAATGACTCAGGCCAGCCCTGGAACAGGTTTGCCAAGTCTGTGCTGACAGCAGAGGCTGTGTGCCATGCCTATAAGCGTGCCAGGAGCTAGGCTGCAAGCGTGAGAGTCTGAGAGGAGACCCCTGCTTTCTTTCTGAGGGTTTCTCTTTCTCTCATTCACTCTTTCTTTTCCTCTGGGGGATCTGGGAAATGCAAAGAAGGGGGAGGGAAGGTAGCAACCAGGATTGAACTCTTGCAACAACAACTCAAACCTGTTGGATTTTAATGCGCTTTTTTCGGGGATGAAAAATACCCTCTTAGGGGAAAAAAATGTGATGGAGCAGATGTCTATGCAGTAATTTTTCAGCTTTGAGCCTGGTACAATATACAGAGCAGTATATGTGCACCTGCAATTCTCTTCAAGAAGGAGTAGGGGAAGGGGAAGGAAGAGAAGGAGAAGGAGAAATCGTGTGCGCGCCTATTTCACCTCTTCCACAGCAGGATACCCCGCTCCCCCCCAGGACATCAGGGTGCCGCTGCAAGAGAAGTGGCTACGCACAGGGTGTGAAGCAGAGAGACCGGAGGAGAGGAAGAAGAAAGCTCTCGGGTTTTGCCCCCTCTCTGGCTTCACTTGGTACAAGGAGAATAAGGGTCCCACTGCGGCCACGGCTCCTGGTGCCGCGTCCTCTGGCCAGGGGCTCCCGAAGGGAAGAGCCGGTTTCCCACGGGGCCCTCGCCCACCCCGACGCCCTTCTCCTGCCAGAGGGAAGTGTGCCAGCGCGACGGGCAGCGTGCTCAGCAACGAGCGTCCCTGGCACCTTCGGTCCCAAGAGGAGCTTCTCCTCGCGGTTCTGCAGCCTGCACGGCGCTTACCAGCCTCTTCCCCGGGGCTAAATGTCCGCCCAGGCTCTGCTGAGGCGCCCGGGGGCACCTGGGGCACGCCGCTGCCCTCCAAACAAGCAGCGAGCCCCGGCAGCGCCGTTCCCGGGGGGTTGGGCCTGGCCTCCGCACCCGGCAGTAACACCACGAGAGCGGGCAGAAGGGACTCCTGCTGGAGGAGCCCCCCGAAGAGCGCGGGGCGGGGGGGCCAGGGCCGGCACCGGGCNCAGCCCCGTCCGGAGGCTCCGCGCGCGGCGGGTGCGGTAACAGAAAAAGAGAGAGAAAAAAAACCCAACCCCCCCCCCNCCAAAAAAAAAACCCACACACACGCACAACAAAAACAACGCACCCCCAAGCTATTCGTGTATCCCCCCGGCTCCCTCAGTCGGTGACTGGATTGGCAGTCTTAGCTCCGGTAACCCGCAGCGTAACCGCTGCGGGCGCAGCGCCTGCCGGTCGGCAGCCCGCGGGCAGCCCGCGCCCGGCTGCAGCGCTCGGCGGACACAGCCAGCCGGTGACTTCGCTGGGGACTGGCAGAGAGAGGTGGCCGGCAGAGCGGGTGGTGGTTTGCATTTGAATCCGTCCGGCTAAAGACAGCACCGGAGTGCCGGACGTCAAGGACGCACCCTGCGAGCACAGACTGGCGACAAAATAAATCAGTGCGTGGTCCCCGCTGCTGGCGCGGCCAGCGTTTACGAAAAAGAAACGGTGACTTCGTGCGATGCAGCGAATTAAAGGCTAGTCCAGATGGTTATTGTACGACTTGGGTGGTGGCAGGATCCGAGGCGCAGGTTGGGCAGCCTGAGCGACTGCAGTGAAAGGATTGCCAAGCATTCACTGCCCGCCTGGGCTCGCTCGCTGGCACCATTGATATGGGCAGGACATCGCTGGGTGCTCAGAAAGCCCCACGCGCTTTCAGAGCTGTGCACACATGCTAGGAATAAAAGTCTTTAGAGCTGATCTTGAGGCTTTTTGCTGCAATGGGAGTAAAAGACTCCAAAGGATCACAGCCTTTGAGCATAAAATGAGAGGCAGCTCTTTAACGCCAAACTTAGCAGAAGCGTTCTCACCACCATGCTCCTGCTCAGGCCACCTCACAGCAGTTTGTGCATTGACAGACACTGCTTGTCACAGGTCTCACTTCTCTGCTTTAGCGACAAAATTGTCAACAGTTTTTATTATGAAAATATTGCGAACACTTGTTAATAAGAAAAGCAGCAACATGTCTTGGAAGAGTTTTTCTTTTTTTGTCCCTGGGACCGTTATAAATGCAAGTTGTCTTGTTGCTGGGAGTAGTACAGCTTTTCAAGAGAAAGAAAATATTATAGGTGCTCCGTCTTGTGGTTCACGGAAGCCTGAGCGCTGGAGGCTGGGCTGCAAAACTTGGCTTCGACAGAGCTGATCTCCATTTCTCCCACAGCCCGGTGAGAGCTAACTAGAAGCCATGATAGCAAAAACTTAAATGTGAGCAAATTTCCCCACAACCTAATGGCTCTTTTCCAACAGGCTCACCTGAGTGGGACTTGGATGTTGACACATTATTTTTCAAAAACAGAAGACTCCTGAGCCAGAATGACCACCAAGAGCCCACAGGCTTTTGTACTGCCTCCAAGGAAGACTTTAGATTGAAAAAGTCCTGGTGTGTTACCACAAGGGAGGATGGGATTCTACTTTTATTGTGCTCACCTCTGTCTTTGGACAGGCATGGACATTTTCAGCTCTCGGCACATGTTAGAGCAGCCTCCAGCAAGGCTTGTCTTTCAGCTTGGGGCAGGCAATATCTCCCTGTGAGCCATATGCTGATGAGACCAGTCCCACTTCCCTCTGCCTGGAGAACAGGGCCGATGCACAGGCGTTTACAGCTGGCTGCGTATCGGTTAGCAGGCTTGCCTGCTCAATTAAAGATTTCTTTGTGATGTTCAAAGAAATGAAGAAAAATATCATCTGGTTTCTTTCTTTGGTGAATTAACAGAGACATGTAATATACAGCTAGGTATAGCCTCCTCTTACCCACATCACACAGAGCAAGTTCCTGCAGCCCTTCAGCAGGTATTTCCAACATGTTAATCTTCACCAAACACCTAGACCTGGGACAAAATTAGCGTTGCCTTTGCCTCCTAAAGGCAGGGGCATAACACATCAGGTAACGACACTCAGTGTTTCAGTCAGTTGTTGCTCAAACAGCATGGACGGGAGAGTGGACATGGCAACACCAGCAATCCCCCATTTCATGTTAAGAGCAAATCCAAAGCGGCTGTTGGGCAGCCTGGGAGAAGTTCAGAAGCAAAATTAGTCTTTAAACACAGAGGGAATAAATATGATCTACTTCTAGTTTATTTGGGACTGCTATTGCTACCAGTTTTGCTAGCAGCTACGTGCTTCGTTGTAAGATCTTTCGATTTGGTCAGAACTAAAAGCACAAGGAACAACCTTACATTGTTGTTTTCAAAATAAACCTCTACATCACTTTTCTGTAGCCATCTTCCAAATCACCAGCATCCACTCTGCTTTTTGCTGATGTTTAAGCTGGGTTACTTCTAATGGAAAAATGAACAAACAACTTGAAGCTCAAGTCAGTCTTCCCAGGGCTAGCTCTGATGCTCTGTCTGATATGAAGAAACGTAAGCACATCTGACGCTGTGGCACAGGTCCAAGAAAATGGCGACGAAGTTATGTAATTACTCGGATGGATGGATAGGTAGCTTATTTAGATAATTGACTTATTAAACAGCATTCAACACTTTGGGGCTGTGGCAGTTCCAAAGTGTTCACTGCAGTATGAACCACTTGTAACACCAGACTAGCAGATTTCTTTCCTGTTTCTTGAATCAGACCATCCACCTCATTCCCTATCAGTTTTCTGTAGAGTGGTCCTTGGAAACTACCATGACAAAATCCCTTACTCCTGCTGAATCAGATTCCTGCTCTACGAGCAGTATCTCCAGCCTCCATGCAGCCATTTACTTGCCTATAGCAAGACTGATGTGTGCAGCAGGACACGGTTGTTCTATAAAGGAAATAAAGTGATTTTTGTTGAAGCTGGTGAGGCAACCTAGCAATGTAAATTAATTAATTAAAATGCCTCACAGGAGTCACGTAACTACTAGCAAAAGAGGCGGCTGAAATAGGATAAAAATAAAGAGCATCTGTGCAAAGTTTTAGAAACACTGATTTGGAGTGAACCATTGAAAATCACTGGGAAGGTTCGTTCTGAATAAATTATTCAGCCCCACAGCACATATGTGCTCCTGTTCATGGAAATACAGTGCGTAGTTTGGTCTACACTGCAGGAATCGTAGGAGTTTTTTTGAGACTATCGCAGACACACAAGCCACAACTTCTGGAGCTGCATCTACATTCAAAAAAAAAAAAAAAAGAACCTCTTCTGTTCATGCCTAATGTAGACAAAAATTTATAGTCCTCTGGTCACACCAGCTTTGTCCTTTCTAGAAGTGGCTAATAAATCACTTTGATTTCTCTCTGATCAATTGACACCAGTCTCACTGTAGCCACACTGAGCAGACAACAAAATGGGAAGAAAAGTACATGAAGCAAATAAAATGTTAATTCTGAACTGAAGGACTATGCATAAAGAGAAAACAAAGAAATAAATGAAAAGATGACACTCAGAGTATCTTCTGAGCTCAAGAGCTTTAGACTTACAGAAGGAGATTACAAAACTGTCACATTGAGCGACAACATTTTTATGCTAGCATTTACTGTTGTGGGTTTTTTTGCTTTTTTTGTTTGTTTGTTTTACACCATCTCCATTAGGAACTGATTATAGAGAGATCACAAGTCAGTGCAAGCAGATTTTTAGCCCCAGATAACTCTCAAAGCCTGATGTATTTGTGCAATAGCCTCTGACTTCTGGCTGTCTAGGACCCATAGTGGTGTTTTTTAAGTGACTTGAATGTTAATATGATAAAAATAACCTTCTGGTTTCTCTCAGTGGTTTTACAATAAATTCCAACAATAGTGCCCTGGGTCAACTCCTTGAGGCAATTTCTACAGAAAACTCCACAGGGCCTCCTGGTGGAGTATCTTCTGCAAGTATCTGTTCCTGTGTATGGGTACTGGTGCGGGCAAGCTAAAAAGCATATCTTTCCCTTTGCACGGAGGAGAAGGTCTGAGGCAAACAAAGCACTGCAGAGACTTGATTGCACTGTTTCAGTCTGGACTTGGAGAAAGCTCTGTTGCCTACATGGAAATGTACCTGCATGAAGGAACCGTCCGTAACTCATGACATGTGGGGCCACCACTTGCAGACTTTGTGCTGAAGCGGTAAGCAATCTTTCTGATATCCTCAGCTGGGCTATAGTGAAGATGTAGGGCAAGACCTTGTGCTTGGCACAGTAAATTCAAAGCCAATTGAGCTACCAGTCACCATCAGCTGATGGCATCTGAGTTTGATGTACCACACGCTCTTGTGGACCAGCCCAGAGCATGGAAGGACGGATCTGACACCTGCCAGGTCAGGACAATATCCAGCAGCCAGCCCATCATAAAAAGCCTGCCTTGCATGTAGGTTAGGAAATGGATGTGTGAGAAGACTAGGGAGGCTCTCCAAACACAACTGTGAATGCACGTATAAAACCTAAGGAAATTTCACTGGAGCAGCAAAATTTTCTGCCTCTTTTTGTCTACCATTCACTATAACCTCTGTTTTGCTCAGATTCTGTGACAGCTTTCGCCCTTCCTGAATGGAGGAGCTCACTGAGGATATCTCAACTGCGGCAGGGTGACTATGTACGGTGTAGAAGAGGCCGGGCTGCATGCCACCTGAGTATCGTTGCTACTTGACTGTGTTGTGACTGATAAAGCCACATTCAGTGCTTGTGGATGCTAATATAGGGCCAGAGAGAAAATTAATCCCTATGGGATGAGGAACTCGATTTGTTTAGGGTGGAGAAGATAGGCCTGAGGAGAGTCTGACAGCAGTCTCATAGCAATCTCATAGCAGTCTTCTGTTGCTTAAGTGGAGGTTATAGAAAAGATGGAGCCAGACTCATCTAAGAGGCATGCAGCAAAAGGACAAGAGGCAGTCAGCCAAATTCAACAAAACCTGGAGCACCCTGATCTAACCTCAAGGTCAGGCCTGCTTGGAGCAAGAGTCTGGACTAGAGACCTCCAGAGGTCCCTTCCCACCTCAGTTTTTATGATTCTGTGACTACAAATGACAATCTGTAGCCCTTTCCTCTAAGCTCACAGCAGTTAGCAGTTAACTTCTGAGGTGAAGCATGATGGGTTTGAGCCTTCCCATACCTGTGAGCTTTTAAAAAAATATCACTGCTATTATATTTCAGATTTTCTCATTGCCCACATGAAGGCAGCCATTCCTTTCATCATCCACTCCCTGCCTCTCTTCTTCCCTCTCAGGGCTGCAGCGTGGCTCAGATCTGCACTTCAAAAACTTTGTATGAAAAGTTAAGAAGATGTATATTAAAACAGTCAATGCAATAAGAACTAACCACAGTGAGGAAATGTTTTATACCACTGCAACGCTTTGAAATGGGAGTAACTTGTGACAGGCACTCATCTAATAACATGTAGTCGTAGTCCCTGCTCAATGGCTAAAGAAGGTATTACATCATAACATTGCAAATAGCAGGAATAAGTAAGACACTATTTATTTGTGGTTTTCACACTATCACTCTATTTCTTCTGTTGTTAAAAACAAAAAACAACAACAACAAAAAAAAAACTAAAGACCTATTTAAATGCAGGCTCTTGGGAAAGGAAAAGAAAAACAAACAGGATGTTAAAATAACACATTTCAAAACTGCTGGTATTTGCCTCCGGGGAGTTGGAGTGTCTCTTTCAGTTGCTGTCTCTGCAGGAATCTACACTGAGATTATTTACATTTCTGGCAAAATAGTGACAGTCTGAGGCTCCTTGAGCCTAATTCAGTAATTATGAATTAGGACCATCTTCTGGGAAGGAAAAAGAACCAGCTCGCTGAATTGAATATACCTAAAAAATCTGTGTGGGCTTTCAGATTCAAGCAAACTAAAGACATGTCCCAGATACATGGTCTTTTTCCAGAGAAATTTCACAACTGACATATGTAAGATCAATGAAACAATACTGCGGTAATAACACTATTGATTCTGCTGCAGTAATGAAATTGTAAGTAGAGAGACAGCAGGCAGAAGACCTCTGACTTTCACTTGAAACAAAATCTTCGGCCTTATTTAGCTTGGTTTTTTTTTTTTTTTTTTTTTAATGTCAGGTTTTTGAGAGGAAAAGCAGCCCCACTTGTCAATCAGCTAACTTGCAGTGCTAATAGATTCTGGTGTTTAGGGGGTCAGCGCAGAATTTAATTTAACAACTTACAATACGCCCACATGCCCAGAAAATGTGGACAGCTTGATAGGGTTCACTGAGCCAAAGAAGTAAGACCAAAACAGTGCATTAATGTATAGGGGAAGAATAGTTGCAATCAGTTCCCTTGTGAATTGGACAGAGAACTTGGAGATGAAGCAATTATCAGCCATCGGGGATTAATAGTAAAGTGTGAATGCCAAGCTGTATATGTTAGGGGCAGAATATGTTGCCTATAGAAAACAACAAAGAGCGTTTCTTACTATTAAGTGAGATTAAACGTAATGGCCTGATTTAATCACAAAGGCAGAATTAAATTCAGATGGCAACTTCAAAGTGGACACATGCACAGAGACTACTGCATACATTTACATATAGCTGGCATAGCTTGGCTTGCATCACAATGGGATAAAGTTTCTTTGGCCACTTAAACAATTTTCTATTCTTTGCTTTTTGTTAACATTCACTGTATTTATCCCTAAATTGCTTTTAGTTAATAAGATGGAGCTAAGAGTTATATTTATTCATGGAAGCTGTACTTTTTAGTTCTTTCAAGTAAAAAAAAAAAAGAAAAAACACAACAACAACAACAACAACAAAAAAAACACAGCAAAGGGTCAACACGAACAGAAAGGCTGTAATCAGATAGCAGCAAAAAGCTGCTGTCCTGACCTACCAGTTTTCATCTGTCCGGAGGTGTTGCAAGCGGCAGGTCTGAGCATGACACCTGATGCTACACGCGCTCCCCTTCTACCCTCCTCTGAGGAGTCCCATGCCAGGGCTGCACTGTCCAGACTCATCCAGTTTCATTTATGAAGCAACCTAACGAAGCCGTGACAGCTTTGCATGCAATTCTTCCCCTGTTGTTCGTCCCTGGTGCACGTCAGGCACCCTCCACTTGGATGCATTACAGCTCTTCCACTGGAAAGTAAGCTGCCTACATTTACCGTGGGGTGAGAGCATGCATAGTTACTGCAGTGGAGCCCAAGTGTTCATGCTCCAGCTTATTTCGTGATGCTTTGTGGAAAACACACCCAGCTTTTGGACTGAACCTGAAATGTGTGTATAAGCCTACCTATGCATTTAAAACTGTCCTGCCGCCGGCTGACAGTGCAAGTTATAACACTGCATTGCATGTGGTACAGACAGGTATTGAACATGGGAGAAAGCAACTGGAATAGCAACAGCTCTTTGGAGTTGGTGGCATTAGCATAAAGCACCAAGAGCACCTTTGGTAGAAAGAAGCCAGAGAAAAAGGTTAGAAGCCATTGGGTCATGCTCAATGCAGTTGTCACTGGCAATGAGCTAGCTCCCAAGCCTAAAACATTGGTGCTCAGTGCAGTTCACAGGGAGAGAAGCAGCAGCTTGGTGGCTCATCCAGACTCCAACCAACCTCACGAGGGAGAATCTTCAGGAAGATGCTTTGAAACTTCAAACGTACCCTCAGGCAGGTTGTTCCCTCAGCACAAGGCATCCAAGCCCATCCTCACGGTACAGAGCCCAGAGTCCAGCTCTGTCCCCAAAACAGTTGGACCACCATGCTGTGCTCACTTGCTACCCATGCCCAGAGGCTCCTGCTCTTGGGGATGCGAGTCAACAAAGTAATGGAGAAAATCTCTCCCATCAGTACTTCCTTTACCCAAGCACCTCAGCCCCATCCCGGCTGGATCCCAGGTTCATATTTGGCAAAGCAGAGCTGCTTCTTGTCAATGGATCCCAGCGGTATTGGTGACATTGATGGGCAAGGACCCGCTAACCGTGCCCAAGTCCTGCTCTGCACCCTTGGCCGTGTCCCAGAGCTTGGGCCGCCCAGCTCCCTGCTCATCAGCACTCCCACCCACAGAGCCCCTGTGTAAAGCCCAGCGGAGATACTGAGCCAGAGCTAGCAACTCTGCTAGGAAAAACCTCCACAGTCTGACTATTCAGCCACTGGTTGCAAAAGGAAATGGGACAAAATGGACAAGCAGGGAGACGGTGTTTCAGAAACATCCATTTTTTTCCCCAGCCAGCTGTGGGCTGTAGTGCACCGCTAGCACAATGACGTTAAGAAAAGCACGCTGCTCCTCTGCAGCCGATGGCAGGGACTCAGCCACTTCCCCCACCTATTACCATCCTACTGAGTACAACCCACCTCAGCCCTAAACCCAAGAAGACAAAGGCAGGGAATGAACTACCTGTGTCCATCACCCGCTGGTGAGAAAGTAGACTCATCCCTCGGGGAGAAGCCAAGCTGCAGCACAGCTAGTCCTGGCACACTAGTCACATCAAGGAGGTACCTGATGCTGGTGAGGTCCAGGCCATCGCAGCAGAAGGCAAAGCCATGCAAAGGGCAGCCGTCCATCTCCCACACCGAGTGGGCAGAGGAGACCCCATGCCACGCTGCACAGCCCCTCTCCACACACCAGGTTTATTGTGAGGGGTGCAGCAGCCTCCCTGGTGTGGGATGGCTGGGGCAAGCCTTCAGCTTCAGGTTCCTTGAGATGCTACAGCTCACTTGGTGCCTGATCCCCACTGGCTTTATTTTGGTATTTCTCCTGGGAGGTTCTCTGCTCCTTCAGATGTCCCAGCTCCTGGTCCTGCTGATCACCGACCATCGCCTCACGTCCCGACACGTGCCAGAGGTTGTCGGTGTGGTGGGGGCAATGGAGGGAGGAAAGTCCGCCTTCCCACCATGCAGCTCGTTGCTCTGAGACCCGGGCTGCAGGCTTGACAACTTTAAATTGAGCTCTCTAGGAGAGAAGACCAGAAATCCTTCATCCTCCTCACTTCAGCCTTCCAGATAAAATTTGGCAAGGGCATACTGAAGTAGGAGAAAAACAGAGTCTACCGCTCCGGCTGGAGGATGAAGTGTTTTTCCCTTTTCATTTTCCAACATCAAGGCGGTAACTCTCGGGGTGGCAGTTTGCCATACGTCCACAATGAAGAAGAGGGCACAGGCTGTCTCCTCCTTGGGCGCCCACTGCCCACCACAAGCGGCACAGCTGCCTGCCTTAATGCCGCTGGGATGGGAACCTCCGTTTCTAAGGAGGTGAGACGTTTCAGACCTGCTGCTGCTCACGGAGAAACAGCTTTCCCTCCTTGCTCCCTTAACCTTGGCAGGCTGATGGCGCTAATGACGCAGCCCAAATCCTCTCACATCAAACAGAGGAAGGCCAATTTCCCAGAACAAAAGCCTGAAGTACTCGTGTGACAGGTCACTAAACATGAGCATCTCCTGCTCGGGGTGAGAGCATTGAAGAGGGATCCTGCTAAGCAGTACAGAATACGGGACAAGGTCTTAACCTCCGCCTGCGCCTTCGGACACTGGGATCGGCACATAAAGCATCTCAAGTGCCGGAGGGGGATGCTGAAAGCAGGAGGTGTCGGTGAGGGGCTTCGGCACGTTTCTCAGGCAACTGCGGGGGGAATGTCACAGCTATAGCAACTGGCTCTCCAGCGGCCTGGAGGGTGGCGGGGCCATCGCCAGTACAGCCATTGTAGCCCCAAGCGAAAGGTCAGGCCGTTTCATTTTTCACTGGTCAGCTGTAAATTTCCTGGTAGCCTTGGCCATGATTTATATTTTGTTGTGATTTATGCTTTTGCCAGTACCTGCCCCCCGGCTGATGGCTTGGAAATGTGCAGTTAAATGCATTACCATGGTGTGGTGTCCTGCATCCCACGTCAGCTCTCTCCAGCTCGTCTCCGCTATGTCAGTCCTTCACTGTGCAGCTGCCAGGTCTCCTTCCCATAAATCATCTTCCCCGAGATGATCGTGATGGTTGAGGAGTCATCATACCTGCTTCCAAAAATTGGCTGCCTGGTCCAGACCTGTTCTGTCTCTTTTTTACCTCCCCCAGGGGCTGCTGGCATGGCTTCACCTCAGCTCCTGGCCTGGGCAGCCTTCTCTTTCCTTTGGCCCATGCGGCAGGTGGGTCTGTGGCCAGATCGGGATGTAAGGAAGGTCAGGATCTGAGAAAAAAGCATCTCTGCATCACATCCTCAAGTCACTAACTTCATTTATAGGCCTCCGTCTGCTGCTGGTGCAATTGGTTGCTGGGGTGGGTTTGGCGGCTGGGAAAACAGCCCTGTAAAATCTTCCCCATCCCAAACTAGTGCTTCCCTCCTCCCCAGATAAACTCTGACAATGAGCAGCTCACTGGGTTCAGGGCTGAGCAGCTGAGCAGGGCTCAGCAGCTCACCAGACAGACAGCCCGTGCCAAGGCAAGCACAGGAATCCCTCTTATACCACCCCTGACTTCAGGTCAACCAGTCTGTGAGGGAGAACTGATGCTGGGGCAAGCCTGTATCCCCATCCCAGCTAACCTGATGGGCATCTTCATTTCTCCCTCTGTAATATGGACATGATGCTGCTTCGCTGCCTCAGAGAGCTCTGGCAAGGATTGGTACCACCATAGCTTCTAGGACACAGAGGGCAAGTAGAAAGTAGTCACTGATATGCACATTTTCGAGCAGCAGCATCTCCAAGAGCATCGCGGACTTCCCAGAGGCAGCTGCCCTTCAAACCACAGTTTCATGAGGTGGTATGTGCTGCTGAAAAGGGGATGCAAAAGCAAAATGTTCATGTAATAAGATTCCCACCTTTCACAGTAGTAAGGACAGCATGCTGAGCCAGAGCACAGACCTGATTCTCCATTTTCTTCTGCAGAAGTGCCAAGGTTGCGCCCAGAAGAAATCATGACATTTGGTTAGCAGTCAGCAGCAAGACTTCGCAACACCCCACTGTCTGTAACTGCCAAAAATAAGTTGTATGGGTTTTCTCTCTTTTTAACCAAGAATAAATATTCTGCCAGCTCATTAAATATTTCCACTAGTTCAACGAGCTTTGGATCAGGTTCATAATCATGCAGACAGTAACAGCGCTGAAACTGGGGATATTTAATTTTCCCCAGAGGTTCTGCTATATGATGGATGAGTTTTATTTATCACTGTCAAACATGCAAGTATGCCTTTAAATTATCCTGAGAACATGAATATGCAGTAGAGAGAAGGGCTCTGGAATATGGAATGTATGGATGTGATCAAAGAAAAACAACGGCACTTAGAAGTTTAAAAGGGATATTTTAGCCTTCATTAAGAAATCGCTTTCAAATTATTTGAAAAACACTATGAATACTCATGAGACTCAAAAGACTGAGAGCATAATGTTCGAAGGACACTGTACAAGTTATCCGTGTAAATGATTTCTTCTAATTCTTTGGCCCAGAGTCTCTCCTCTCGCATGTTTGGAAACTCGGGATTATAAATTTGATTGTTTTGGGGGGAGCAATTATTTTAAAAATAGTGGTACACCGAATCCCACTTCTATGTTACACTTCACCCTGAGGGACAGTGTTAGTCAACACAAGCACAGAGCAACGAGGGCGCAGGAGGGAAGCAAGCAGTGCCCTTCAGGAAGGGACGGCAGAAATGGGGGGCAGAAGAGGAGGTGTTAGGTCTGGTGGCTTTCCAGTCTCACTCTCAGCAGTGCTTCCTGTCATCCTGTTTCATCCTTTCACCTAAAACTTACCCCTTTCTTGGAGCCAATTATTTTATTAAACCACAGCCCTCCGGCTCCCCAGGACTCTGTATCTTTCTGAAACTGCCTGGCCAAAAGCCTTCTCTCTGTCCCCCCACCGCTGGGTCTCTGTGGCTGCTGGCAGCAAACCAAATCCTTTCTGCTGGCTCCTGTGAAGGCACCCCTACGGCTCGGCCGCCCCAGGACACCAGGGCCCAGCCCAAGGACTCAGCACCTCCTGATGGCTGGGACACCAGGGATGCCAGCCATGCCCCTCATCATCCAGAGTGGAGATATTCCATGGCAAGCAGCAACGGCAGCAACGAGGGTTTGGGGACCAGCTCCCCGTGCCTCCGCCTGCACGGGAGGACGGATGCTCGCCACCTCCTGTCACTGATGGCCCAGCCTTGCCCTCCCATCTGCTCACGGTGACAGGAGGCTGCTGCCTTTTTCTTTATGAAGAAAAGGCAAATATAATGTCAGATAAAAACAAAAACAAAACAAAAACAAAACAAAATCCAACAACAACAAAAAAAAGGCACGCACGGACACTAGTTTTTAATGACTGCATCATTAAGCTGCAGCGAATCTCCATTTCATGCATGTTTATTAATCCGCGGCCGCGCTCACTTCCCCATATGGCTTTGTTTCTGTAAATACAGTCTGAGAGAGGCGGGAGGGGGCCGGGGAGCTGGCAGGGAGGGTCGAGGTCTTGATGATTTCATATCGTAATGGGTTATTCCTGGTGCCTCGCCAGAGCCGTCAACCCGAACCATCTGGGTTTTGGGAGGTTCTGCGCTTCCCAGGGCTTGGCTCCATATGCGCGGCGCGGCAGGCGTCCCTGCCCTCTCCCGGCCTGCTGTGAATCACGCTGATTGTTATTCAGGTGGGATGGCCCGGTCATGAACTGCACTAATCAAAAAACAAACTGCACCAAAACACTGCGGCTCACACACTGGCTTGGGCCTCCCCCTGACCTCTGCTAACCAGCCGCCTCCCATGGATGTAATGCAGGTTGTTCTTCTGGATTTTTGCACCTTCCACAGTTACCAGACATCTGTGTAAATCCCCACCCCCTCGTGTTGGGCATCAGGGTCAGTAATGCTCAACAATTCAACGTGGGAAGTCTTCCTGAGGAAGTACCAGGCCATAAATTTCATCCAACAAGAGCCACCTATCAAGCCGGGCCTTGTTAAGAAGCTTCCCAGATATTAATCACCATAAAGGCCGCAGGTCCTGCGCCGCTGTGTCAAAAGAATGAAACAGTCAGAGGTGGCAGGAAAGGTTTTTCACTTCTTGCCCTGTAATATCTGTCGGGCTGTCGTTTTGCGTCCGTGGCGAATTTGCAGCTGCTCAGCCAGCGCCTCTTCACTTCATCCTCACGACAGCGCAGAAAGTTGGCACCGCTCACAGGAAAGCTTCCTTTCCAATTTGCAGTGGTGTAATCAAGTAAAACCAGCGTCCGCTTGCACCCCAAAGTCAGTTTTATTTGCCACGGGTTGCCACAGCACCCGGGCTCCGTGCTGCTGCCGCCGCCCATCTGCAGCGGTGCCTCGGCCTCGCGGTTACGGTCTGACCTGAGAGAGCACGCCCCAGCACTTGCCGTGTGTGTTCAAATCTCAAGAAGTCAATAAAGGGTAAAACACCTTCATTCCAAGAGATCATGCTGCTTTCGGAATTTAACTTCAGACAGCGGGCTTTCTTTTTCCTTAAATGACAGGGTTTCAGGACTGGAAAAGTCCAAAAAAAAAAGCAAAATATTTAAGGGTTTGGGGACCTGATTTGCTTTGTTAATTTTTATGATTTAAAAAATTACCAATCTGCTTTGAGGACTAGATGACTGCTCAGAAGTACACAGACTCCTGCCTGCCATCTATGATTGAAGAAAAGAGGTGGCTGGGGTGGGAGAGAGTAGGGCACCGTGCAAGCAAAATGCGGTGTTTATCTGAAAAGAAACAATGCACGCCTAACTCTCTTCCGAATAAAGCCATGGTCCTTCAAAGACCCACATGCGCGCTTTGCTTGTGCAGGGTGAACAGCCGGCTCATTGATTTCAGAGGCGGTAGGCACGCTGTGCAAAGTCAGATCAGCCCCCGACCTTTGCCAAACTGTAGCCTAAAATGAATTTATGCTCTTTTAATGGAGACAAAGACAGAAGGGAAGAACATAACTCAGGGAGACAGTTCTGCTCCACAGTTCCCTCCACGGTTAAGAGCAACTTTTTTCCCTTGGAGCCTGCAATGAAAGCTCAGGCCCTCAAAGCACTCACGGTGAGAGCCTCATCCTTTTCCTTGGACAGAGAGCAGCTGGCTGGGCAAGGGGCATCCCCGCCAGCATAAGAAGAGGATGCTCTGATGCTCATGGAGCAGATCCAGTCTCCTAAGCAAAAGAAATAAGCACTATCCTCTTCTGGTATTTTGCTAGTTTGGGGAGGGGAGGTGTCACAGGAGCGGCAGACCCACGTGTGCAACATGCACCCACAAGGCTCTCAGCTTGGGCGCAGAGAAAAGAAGAAGCCTGTGGTGGCAGGGTGAGCGGTTTGGTCTGCCAAACCCACACCCATCGCTGAGAGGAAAAAAGGGGCTCCCGTTTTCATGCTATTTAGAAACCTATTCAAACCCTCAGGCAAGCACCCTGGAGTTCAAGGGGACCACAGCACCCGTGGGATGTGGGTGACCAGCGCTCCGATCACGGCGGTGTGATAGCCAGCATGCCACGATAGGATGCGCCTGGCAGCACCGCGAGGGTCTCCCTTCGTTAGCCCGCTCAGGAATGCGGGTTAGCGCCGCATACCCTTTTTACCCCCACAGTTCTGTTTCTGCAGGGTTGGCAGAAACTGACACTTTTTCTTTTGCTTAATTAAGTTGTTCAGAAGAAGGCTGGTCAAACAGTTGCATCTACGTGGGGAGTCCCGAAGCGAACAGAAAGCAGGGGGCGTTGCCAACATAAAAAGGGGGATTCTGTTATTGTTTGGGTGTAGACGGGTCATTTTTTCAAAGTTACTGCTGCCTGAGTGACCACAACCCTGCAAGCAGCAGCAATGAAAGGACATTAAAGCTGCTAAATGCAGCTACCTTGGGCTCCAAAGTGGAAGAAGAAAAAAGAGCCAGAAAGCAGGAGCACTTATTTTCTCCCTCCAGAGAAAGCGTGGACTAATTTCAATACGGTGCAGTGAGAAGTAGAGCATGTCCCCCTGAGCATCCTGTTCCAGGCAGGCAGATGAAAACCCTGGTGCCAGGGAGCTCTGCTGGGCACCCTGCTCACCGCTCATCTATGCCCATGCAGAACAGCCTGTTTCTCGCTTCCTCTTACCCCCAGCCAAAGAAAAAGCCCTTGGAAAAGTGACCGACTGCTTTACAGCCAGGTTTAAGCAACATCCATGCAATGCGCGTTGGCATCAGAAGCCTGCTGCCTGTGTTTCCAAAGCCATTGATATCAGAAATCTGAGGGATGTTCCTCATATTTTGGCAGCCCAAAGACTGTCAAAGCTGGCCACTGCTCCGTGGCCTGTGCTGCCTCTTGTTCTGAACTATTCACCTACGCTTCACTGCGTGGGTGTCAAGTCCGGCATGACTTGGCTTTTCCTCATGCAGGTGACTGAGCAAAGTGCAAGTGTTACCGCTACCTGCCTAGATCTCTACAGGCACCCCCAGGAACCCTGATTTAACCACTGCTGTTGTATAAATTTAGGCTTGTGGCACACAACGTGTTGTTTAGCCACAGCTTTACACATGGCAGCACCTGTGGGTTACGACTTTGCAGTTACGTGGTTGCATTTGGTGAAGTTAGATACACAGAGGAGGCCCAGGCTAATGATTTTTAATTGATACCATGGTCGGGTCAAGATGTCTGCAAGCCAGTCTGAACGCTCCCCTACAGCCTCTGGAGCTGTTTGGTGTCGTGGTCCAGGCTCAGCAGCGAGCAATCCGGGGGCTGGAGGCCACGCATCCATGCAGTCCTCAGGCCCCACTGGGAAAAAGAACCCGTTCACTGCTGGCTCATATGTTTAGCAATCTAAAACTAAAGCTGCCCCACAGGACCTGGCAGCGTTCACCCCCTCACACACGCACTTTGACTAGATGTTGGCATGAAATATGTCTCTTTGATCCAGTCAGCATGTTCTCAAAACCCGGCAATTTCAACATCCAGGGCTGGGATTCAGGCCTCCACCCCATCTGCCCAAAGCAGCCAAGACTCAGATCATGACTGCAGCCAGCCCAGCCTTTGACAGGAATATGGCAACGCCGAAGTCCCGAACTTTCCTGAATTTGCAGCCCTTCCCTCTGTTTAAAAAGCATCAGCTTAGGGGAACAAAACACCCGTTGTCCACCCTGCTTGTGCAGCCCCCCCAAGGACCCCGCAGAGAGAGCTTCAAGGGCCGCTCCACCGGGAGACCCACACCTACTCCTGGTGGCTGCGGCAGCCAGCGTGTCTCTTAGGCATCCGACACTTTGCTTTATTCAAGGTGCCTCTCCTTCCTTCCTCCCCAGCCGGCGTGGGTCAGAGGCAGGTTTTCATGCCGTGCATGCACAACCCCTCGCAGGCCCGCGCTCCAGCTGCTGGCGAGAAAGAGCTTATTTGTTCTGCTCAGACTCCACCAATATGATGTCTTTACTCCCAGGAAAACAGAAGGCCTTCCTTGACACAGGCAACCCCGAAAGGGTTCAGATACTGAAGCGAAGGTCCTAAAGACAGAAAGAAGGATTCACAAGGGCTGGACAGAAGCCATCGCGCCATTCCTGGCACTCGCCGGTCCACATGGGGCTCTGCCGCCCGTCAGGACAAAGAGCGCAGTTTCCACCAGCCCCACGTTCTGCTGACAAACGCATAATAAACTGACAGAGGGAGACGAAGCAGCATTTCAAAGCCCCACGTGCAGAGGAGGTAGAGCATAGCAGGAGTGGGGATGGACACTTTCTGCAGGTGTTCATCCAGTGTCCCCCTATTTGCATACATTTGCATACTGTCAAACAGTTGGCTGACAGACTCTCTGAGAAGGTCTGGACGGAACCCAAACCTGTCAGGGACTTTCTCCTTGCCAGTCAAGGTTGGCTTTGGTTGCAATTAGAGAGAGGAAAGAAATACTTCTGACATTGCAATATAGGAAGCTATGGATGGGATGAGTTTAAACAGAAAATGTGTTTTCTTTAGGAAGAAACAAAAACAAAAACAAAAACAAAACTGAATTGTGATGCTGGGCCTGGGGGAAGAACCTGTGGGGAAAAAATAAATTTGACCTCTTTGGTCTTGAGGGAGATCTGTTTTTTCTACTCACTTTTTGGCCAGCACTCTCTGCGTTACCATCTCACGAGAGTCACGGCGAAGGGGGGGCCTTTGGGGAGATGGAGCAGTAAATGACCAGAGATGGGCTTGGGAACGCCCCACCCGCCCGGCCACCGCACCCCTGTACGGGGCCGCAAGCAGAAAACCCCCGGGTGGTGCTCCCCAGCCCCTGCCGCGGGGGCACCCCGGTGGAGGATGCTCCCGGTGCTGGGGGGAGAGGACGAGCGGGACCCGAGCACTTAGCAACGTCGAACAATGGCAACGCATGGAAATACCTCCTGGGCGTTTGCAAAGAGAAAAAAAAGACGGACAATGAGGATATGTTTTGGAAGCCCACACCCCTTCTACTTGTTGTTTTACATATTCTTCCCTAAGCCATGAAAATTTAATACTTCATCTTTAAACAGTGATGGACACTAGAGTTTCATGAGCGACAGACAATAGGTTCTGTTTATTCACCAACAATAAAGAGCCTGTTTAACGCTGGACTGCAAGTGGCTGAGCCATCTGGCCCATATCTCCACAGTAAAACATTGTCCATGGCACAAAAAATGATTACATCCACAGGACAAACTAATGTGACCTCCAAATAAAGCCTTCCTCTGAAGCTATGATATCATACTGCACAGGGGACACCAGCACAATTGAATCTGGTCACCCAGAGCGCAAGTGAGATAGGACTATTTAAATCAAATTTTACAGGAGACTTTTTGTCCTCGGTGGCAAACCACCCAGATCCGACGACAGCATTGAAACATCTTTTTTTATTCACTCGTAAGGCAACAGTGCGGTTCTGTGTGGGGTTGGCAGTCCTCTTTAGCTCGCTCTGGACCCAGGAAGTGCGCGTCCATTCGCAGCGCCAGCACCTGCAAGCTTTTCTTCCAACAGCGTCTTACTGATGGAGCACCACCTGCACCAGCCCTTTTTTTCCGATAGCGGGGAAACAAGCGGCTCTTTCTCCTCAGTGCCAGTTGGAAAGTCCAAGTCTGCCGCGGCCTCACAAATAGTTTCTGAGCTCTAACAAGGCGCTCTCAGCGCTGCGCTACCTGAATGGCTGCTTCATGGGGCAAAACAACAACCCCAGAAAAGGGCCCATCTCAATGGGGGAAATGTCACTTTCTCAAAGGAGGCAATTTATCTTTGCTGGTACAGTGCTCGTACTACTGTATCTTTTAAAGAAACCTTGGTAAAAGGGAATGATAGATCTAATTAAAGAGACTAATCCTTTTAAAGGGACAATGCTACCCATGTGTGAATATTTACAGACTTTGTGGGAATGCTTCGTGGTAACCTGAATGATTAACACCAGCCTAACTCCCATTTTATTAAGCTGAATGTCTGCTTGCCTGGGAGGCGCTTTGACAGGCAGGCAGTCTAAAGGGTATCATTGTGGCAATGCGTGCTAGCACGCATGCATGTCCCCTCCGTGCTGGGCAAGCGCTGGCCATTATTCCTGTCGTCAGGGCAGGATCGGATCCACAGGTTTATAGGCATTAAGAGACAAGCACTGCAGGAGAGGAGAAAAACGGAGAGGGGCCTTTGCCAGGGAGTTATTCACTGCAAAAACTTTGATAGATTTGGTATTTCCATGAAGGAAAGCAGGCATTGTGCTAGGTGTGAAATGGCTCTTCTTTCAAAACAGTGAGAGCACCTGTCTGAAAAGCACTCTCCTTTCGCAGCTTGATCAGGGTTTGGGTGTTTTTGTTTGTTTGTTTGGTCATTTGTTTTGTTTTTCAGCTAATTCATAGCATTGGAATTATAATTGCAGCAAACTGAAAAAAAAAAAATCAGTAGCAAACTGTCTTGCCCAGTTTTATCTTGGCTGTTTGGAACTGAATTTGGGACCAATTTAAAACTCTGCATTCAACTCAGCTGAAATACTTTTACCAACAATTTTTTTCTCAGGCATAAAATGCCTTTATATTACAGCATGCTTAGCTTGAACACCTGAATATCTGAACTCTATCTTTTCATATGAAAATACAGTTTGCAGGCGCAAATCCAGGTTAGATTAAAAAAAAAAAAAAAAAAAACAACGGTCCCCAGCCTAGAGTTATCAATGGCCAGGGCTGCTAATCCGCTGTGGAATTATAAACCTCACACCCAAAGGATTAAACTTCCCCGACACAAATCATTAAACGTTGCCGCATTTTTGGCATGGTACTTCGGTTACCCACGTAGGTTTCCAGATCCGGGCCTCTCAGCCACACAACACCTGGCATAAAAAAATCCTGCAAACTTCCTGGAGGCCTGTACGAACACCCGAAAAATACTGCAGAAGCCTCAGCTCTGGAGCACGGTGCCAGTGCCACCCATTCGGGAACAGCATGCAGCCTCACTGACGCTTTCCCGGTGTAGGTCCATTGACCTACACAGACAAGGACACAGTTCCCAATAAAAAGTGAACATTCACATAAATCCCAAGCACACTAATTTTAAATATATATATATATACATGCACAAAAACCACCAACATTGTCAGGCTGAAAGAAAAAGATTATTCGAGGCAGGCCAAGTGCTGGCTTCTCAGCAGAAAAATAAATTTGAATTTAAAAGACCGTTTGCTGAAGGCATAATTATCAGTGGGATACAGCAACTTTTTTTTTTTTTTTTTTTTACATAAGAGGTAGATTGTTTTGCCAGAAAAAAGGCACCTTTTCCTTTTGCCGGCTCTTTACTTTCTTCTTCCTTTTCCTGTATTTAAGCAGAGATTTAAATACCTTGTTCCACCATCTTAAAGATTATCTGGTAGCAAAACTCCCTGGAGAAAGTACATAGCTCCCCAGTGACAACAATTTTTTGTTTCTCTCAAACTTCTTTCATTTGAGCTCTTTGCTTTCTCTATTCCTCTCTCTCATTTTAATCCCTTTGAACAGCAACACTGCACTGATTCAAGCCCTGATTCTCCTCTCCTGTACATTAGCCTAAATCCGCAGTAACTTCCCTTACCACAGTGAAGTAATACTGAGATAACCAAAAGGGAAAATCAGCCATGACTTTGCAGCGAAGTTCAATTATGTCTTTAGACAATGAAATAGAAAAGGAAAGGGGAGGGAAAAAAAAAAAAAAGAAAAGAAAAGTGCCTTAAGTGCCTTCTCCTTCCCCAGCCTTACTGCCACGACCTTCCAGCTGCAGAAAGGGGGCAAAACAGGCAGCGGCTCTCCAGCTCGGGGGAAGATGTGCACTGTGGGCTGATTTAGCCCGCTCCTAGCACACCATCTGCATACAAACAAATGAAGTAAAGAAAGGGGCAGGGTAAAATTTGCCTTTCCCATAAAATAATGAGCAGGTGGGAAGGAGCTCTCTCTCACCCCAACTGCAATTCCAGCTGTCAAGTGTTATGGGTAAAAGTAGCGGGATTCATCACACCTGGCTTCAGGTGTCCATGTGTTGGGTGCCCAAACCCACTGCAGTGCCCCCGATCACCAAAGAGAGAAAAAGGCACGTTCAGAAGATTTGTCTCACCCCACAACCCAGACAGGTGAGAGGAAGCTGGGGGTGAGGACTCCCTTGTGAAGACGTTCTCTGCTCTCCACGGGTGTCACCACTCCCCAGGCTCCTCTGGGAAGGAAACAAAAGGGAGGCTGGTTGAGCTCCAGGCATCCAGCCCAGGGAGGGGAGCAGTGGGGATTCCTCCACTCGAAAACCTAGCTAGGTCACCCCAAGCTTGCCTTCTTCCTTAAAGAGGATATTCTGAGAAGTTGCTGCAGTTGCCCAGATCTTTGAGAAAGCGCTTCTGATCACCGTAACAGAAATTCAAGCAAAAGCATACCTAAGTTGCTCCCATTTTTCTGTAAGTTAATACTCCAATGCAGAGCGACTGGTATTGGCCATGCAGGTTGCTGCAGGGTCTGGAGTGGGCAGAGGCTGATGCAAAGATGCGTTAGCGGTGTCCCAGAAAACTCATTCTATGGAGAAAATGAAGGAAGCAGAGAGAAACATTGTGCGCTGGAGGTACTTTGTAGATCACAACTCAAACATTTCAGCCCACTTGTACATGAACTGCTTTTTTCCCCGCAAGGCAAGGAAAGGGATAGTTTGACCCTCTGGTCTCCCATATTTCCTGCAGGTAAGGGGAAGATGAAAACAAAGATGATATTGAAGACTCTGGCGTCTATTTCTGCTCCTTTGCAAAGTTCCTTTGCTAAAAATAATAGCATCACAATATTGAAATAGGGTGACTGTAACTCAGCCAAAAAAATCCCACTGCAAAAGCTATGCTAGGTCTGTGTGCACGTGGTGGTGTGTATTGGAAGCTGGAAGAAAAATTCAGTTTTACATGGGTGGGTCAGAAAAAGGAAAGTATTAAAGGAGAAGGACTTGAACCAGAATTATCAATCTGCTGGCACTCAAGGGGTAAGGGAGTTTTCAGGTTCTCCAAGGGCTACTCTCAGCATCTGCAGTAGCATGGACCCAGTCCCCATCATTGGTCTGTTCTGGCTTTTGGAGGAGCTGAGACCTGGATCTCCGCTTTTTGCTAGGGCATATCTGTAAATGGAACAGGTGTTGCAAAAATGTCCTTTTAGTTGTGCTTTTGGGGAGGGGATATGCTGGTCAGGATTAGATTACATTGAATGTATCTATAGACTTTCAATATGCTCTTGCTGGACAATTTAGGAAATTCAGTTCAAATAAGGGTGGCTCAAGAAAACTTTAAAATGAGATCTCATTTTTGTGACTTATGCTCAAAGCCTGCAGAAATCATTGCTATGTTGAAAACCTATATTTTCCATGGGATGATCAGGAGCACCTATACACAGACAGAACCATGTCCTAGTTTGTATCTGCTGGGCACCGTGACCTAACCTGACGGGATGGCTTGTGGCAGGAGGGATTTTAAAATATCTGGTAGGCAATAGGATGCGTAGTGCTTATGATAAAGAACATGCGACAGGTTTCCAGGTGTGCCAATTTTATCAGGTTTTTAAGAGGCAAAACCTGCAAGCTAGATTGCTGCAAGAAGGTAGAAATGAAGGCTGAAACAGGGAGCATCTATCTCCTAGCAGAGAGCAGAAATAGGTGCCGCCTGTTTGAGGGGCCAGAACTGGCACTGCCTCTGAGCCTGCAGGACTCGGGTAAAATGTTTCTGTGCTGTACGAGAGAAGGAACAACTGGAAAAGAAAGAAAACCAGGAGCACCAGCCATTCCCAGCCCAGGGCAGACGCTCCTGCTTCACAGCCTGTCTTCCTCTCCAGAGGATTAAGTGCTGCAAAAGCACTGGTAAATTAATGGTGCAGTAGGTTTTTCTGCTGTTTTCATACAACTTAGCACCAGCTGACACGGGGTCAGGAAAAGTACAACACAGACAGCTCTATGAAAAAGGAGAGGAGGGGAAAAAAAAAAAAAAAACCTTGAAAGAAACAAAATTGAAAGGTGTTGGCTGCAGCTTGCACCTGCCCGTATTTCTCATTCACCTTCAGTACCTCTTTCTGCCCCTTGTACTTGCTCCGTATCTCCTTTACGTACAGCAGTTGCAACTACATACAGCAGTTGGATCGATGCAGTTACATCACAGAGCTTCTGCAAACAGCCTCTCACTCGTTAGCCTGCACCACTGCACTCACTGATATTCCAGAAAACTTGTAAGAAGCTTGCTGTTTCTGGAGCATTACGGTAAAACCCCTAACAACTGTGCTGGCAGATACAGGAGCAAGCATTTATGGCAGTTTTAGAAAGCCTTTTGCTGGGCTGTGTTCTGTGCCTTCCAAAATTTCACCTATTCAGCCATCTCTGGGAAAAGGCAAATTTCTGGTCTGATCGCAGACTTCAGGTGTGGGAGACCCCAATGGATATGCAAGAAGTTACTCGCGGGGCCAAGTTTGGCAGCATCAGGAGCCAGCACCGTCAGGCTGGGCGAGGAGTGTCGGTCTAAGCAAATTCTCAAAAATATTCTAATAGTCGGATATAATGGTGACTTCTCCAAGCTCATTGTGATATGTTTCTTTCAGGAATATGCCCTTTTACATGGTCTCCAACTTATTTATTTCCATTTTAGTCAAATCCTCCCTGTCTTTAATACCATTGCAGTTTTAAAATGTAATATAGACAAATATGTAAAGCTTCTATTTCTTTCCCTGAAAAAGCAGGCATTTTATTTACAGAGCTTTCTTTTAATATGTCGCAGTAGCTCCGTTTATAGCACCTTTCCAGCTGATTTCCCTCTATAATTTCTGGTGGTTTCAGCTACCTCCACCAGAAAAATAATCCAACTTAAACTGATCCGAATCTAAAACAGCACTACTTGCCTCTAGATATGTCCATTTAATATATCCAATACAAGCAGCCAACTGCTGTTCTCAAAAGACTATCTGACAGATTCTATTCACTTTCAAAGTAGCTCTCCATGGTTTGAATAATTATCTTTCATTTCCCCCTTTCTGACACTTTTCAATGATTTGTTGACATCTGAAGAGATATGTGCAATCTCACAAGAGGCAGCTGGACTTTCTACCCAAAAGATACAAATACAAAAAGGATTCCCATACAGAATTTGAAATAACTATGTTCTTTGCAAATGGAAGACTAAATCTGCATTTTAATGGGACATGTTTTTAAAAAGCGGAATTCATGAATAACCCTATGAGTTTTAACTTTTTCACTGCCAGTGACAAATCAGAACTACCCCTGCAACGAATTTCCACCTTCCCTTTGTCCAGTTTGCTTTCCTAGCATTCACCGCCGCTGAGGCCAGAGCTTTGCTGGAAAACCTTCCTTGCCCTCCCGACCAAAACCCGAGGATGCAGCTCTCATGCCTGGTGTGGGGGTCCTTTCAAAGCTACCCAGTTTTGGAAAACAAGCCCATCACCCTGGCTTCCGTCTACATCCAAAATCGCATGAAGTCAGCAAATAAGGAATATACCCACAGAGTTACCCAAGCCCTGTTCCAGGCGGATATGGGCACTGTCCAAACCCAATAGAAATTACGCTCACACCGGCTGTGTGAAAGCAGCGCTCATGTTCCCGTTTCACAGATAGAAAACAGAGGCAAAAAGAGTGCAGGATTCAACACCTCACCCAGGGTCAGGTAGCGAGGTGTAGCAGAGCCAAAGTCTGATGCATGATTGTGAACACCCGTCCAACACTTCGCCTGCAATAACCACTTTTCTCATTTCTTCTGTGAGCTGTCAAAAAGGCGCTGGCAGGGAAGGGCTTTTTCCCCTCCTCTTTCCTGATAAGTGTACGGAGAAGACAGTACAAGTTCTGCGTTTTGGTCTCTAAAGTGTGGTGTTTATTCTCTTTGACCCCCAGCAGACTGATGCCTTGGGGTGCAAAATAGCACGAGGACACGCAAAAACTTTTTCTCTGTGGCTTTTCTCTCAGTGATGCTGGCAACAGAGGAGGCCTCTGAGACGTGTGGGAGCAGCAGACCAGGACAGGTTGGTTGGAGCATAAGCAGCTGCTGGAGGGCCCAGTCCAGCCCTGCTTTGTGTTAATGAAAGGCTGCCTTTGCGGGAGGGCTGTTACCTTGTACATCGCAGGCAATGCCCGTGGAGTGAGGAATGCGCTGCCGGAGCCGAGGGGAGCACAGTGCATGGGGACAGCTGGAAAGCAAACGGCGAAAAAGAGGTTGACTGAAGGAAAAAGGAGAGGCGGGGGTGCGTCGGCAGGAGGACAGAGGCAGGAGCACAGCACTCTTCAGCTTGGAGCAGTGCTTTGGGAAGCCCTCTGTTGCCCAGAGGGGTACCCCAGTGCCTCTGAGGAGTGGAACGGGTACCCCAGTGCCTCTGAGGAGTGGAAGCACGCAAAGGAGCAGGCGGGAGGAGAGGTTTCAGAGCACGCGTGGAAATCCCTGTCGTGCCACGACCCAACACGGAACCAAGTCACCGGGTGAAAAGCGCTGGATTTTCAGCGGGTGCGAGGTGTTATTTACCGCCCCTGAGAGGCGTCCCCGGCAAGCTCCCGGCCGGCGCAACTTCCCCACCGGCACGGGTCGCGCCGGGCCAGGCGGNCGGCCCCCTCCCGCGGGCACCCGCTGCCGGCCCCGGGCCTTCCCCGGCGAGCGCGAAGGGAGGCGAGGGCGTCCCGCCGGAACCGGAGTCCGTGGCGCCCGTGCTGCCCGGGGGGGATAATTCAGCGGCCTGGAGGGATCGTGCGCGGGGGCTGGGTCGTTACGGCAGCCGCCGTCGGTGGCGTTTGCAATTTTAACACGGAGCTCCTGTGACTAAAGCCCGGCCGTACAGAGCGTGCTGCTTCCGTGCCGCTTATTTGCGTACATTGAATTGTAGAGCAGGCCGCGCAAATAGATCAGGACGGTGGCGACCGCAGATGCGGTCTCCTAAGCGGATTCTCCGCTTTCAGGGCTGCCCGCAGCAGCCCAGAGGCCGGGTGGGAGCCACGCACCCGCGGAGCTGGGCCAGGCCATGCTCCACCGACCGGAGGTCCTGCGCGAATATCCCTGGGCATCTCCTAAGTGCGAGTGTAGGCTTGGTATGTATTGTGCTACGGGAAAAGTAAAGGCACCTCCTATCTACTGTGACAGAGAGAAAAACCTGGTATGGCATTTTCTTGCCATTGCAGGTACCTAATTTAAAATAAACTGGCTTTCCAGGTAATGGCACCCAGTTAGATGACTGCGCTGTTTGGCTACAGATGTCATCTACCATCATTCTTGTTCACTCAATGTGCACTCTAAAAACAGCGTGGTTAGTGCCACAAGCAGAAGTGGCCCAGACCTCATCCTGATGCATGAGCCCCCGGAACACCTCAGTGTGTTCCCTGCAGATGTTACTTGGCTGAAATCGCAAAGAGCACTCACTTAGAAGAATGTGCTTTGACCTGTATCTGCCCGCACCGATTTTGTAGACGTTTCCCGTTCCTTGTAATCAAGTACAAATATTTTAGATTTTGCTTATCCTGTCTTATTGCTATAGTTGCAGCCTCAGCTCTCAGACCCATCAGGGCCAGGTCCAGAGCATCCAATTTGTGCTGGTGGTGCAAAACAGAAGGATGTATCTGCATCCTCAGCCTGCCTTTCATTTGCAGCACTTTTAGCCTGAACGTCCCAAGGAAAAGGGACGTCGTAACCAGGCTTTGTCAGCCCGTGTGGCCTTTGGAGCCACTGACCGATTTCTGCTTTACATGACACTGGTACTACTCGTGCACACTGCATTCTTGCAAGTTTTGTGAAAATCAAAAGCAGGCAACAGGCTCAACACAATGCCTTCTGCTGAGCGAGAGGGAGGTAAAACTCAGCCCCCTGCCCATGCCAGGAGGTGCCCTCCAGGCAGCGCCTCTGAAGTCCTGCCACATCCTCGCCCTCCTTGCCACGTGGGTGCCCACACCCACCTGTAATTAGCAAGGACTACCCATTTTCCTCCCCAGCTCCCTCAGCCCACAGCAATTTAAAAGAAACAAATTAGGCTGGCTTCTCCTTCAAAAACTGTGGCCTAAAGCGTAAGCACAGAGGGGAAAAAGGGTCATTTAGCCTCTGCAAATTGAAGCTTGCCTAAGGAAAAAAGGATTTTGGCAAGAAAAGATCAGCTATGGGGACAGGTTAAAAGCCATGTATCGCTTTTCCAAATTCTCTGTCAAACTTCATGTAAAGACTTTAAGAGTACGACCATCTCTCAGAAGTAGTTGACAGAGGAAGTGTAGTACATGAGCCCGTTTTCCATCTCTCAGTTTTTACTGCTCTAGAGTTAGGCACAATTCTTGCCATGACGAGACAGGAGCCTAAAGAGCATCAAAGCTTTTGTTCTGCCTAATTTTATGTCTGTCTATGCCTCATTACTGTAGCTCGTTTTGTGCAAACAGTTGCTGGTTTCTAGAAAAACAAGAGGACCTGTGGTGTCTGCATCGAACATATTCCTCAGAGAACCAGAAATCTCCAGTGGAGGAAGAGGTGGGTTCTTGTTAAGCGCTGGAAATAGGCTGAAATGTAAATGTGTATTCCTTTCTGCAACATGCCTAATTGCCCATAAATGTCATTAAGTCGAGAAATGTTTTCCACCAAATTAACTTTGACTCGTGATGTCTAATTAGCTGGAGATGCTGAAAGATAACAACTTATCAGTCACTGTTTAAGAAAACATACTTAACGGTTGACTTTTTTATTAGCAGCCATGTTGAACCAGGTATTGTAGCTGTCAAAACGGAGCATTATCAGAGCAATTAAGGACAATACCTCGGTGCAGCTTCCAACAAAGATAATTTGACAGCTCTTTCGCAGGCAAGAAGTACAGTTGAACCTAAACTTTCTGTGATTTGATTTTTCGTTGCGCAGAAGAAACGGGTTTTTTTTTGTTTTTGTTTTTTAAGAGTACACTGTGTGTAAGCATCCCTAGTGTACCACTCATTTTCCACTCACCTATGGTCAAGGTCTCCAAAAGCGAAAGCTTTACCATCACGGTTTTCCCGAGATGGCATTCAACTCTTTAAAGTAAAGAATGCAACGGGGAAGGGATGGTTAAATCCTCATCTTGTACTACTTAAATCTGTATTTGTGTACATCATTTTATCTCCTACAGAATGCTGATGGCTTTTCTCTTTCCATGTGGAAAGTCGGTGCCCACTGCATGTATGGGGGGATGGCACTGAAGATGGAAAACCGGAGTTCCTGGTGCATTGCCTAGAACATATTTATGTAAGATTATACTTCAAAGTGGAAAATTCACGTCTGAGTTCTCACAAGGAAAAAAAATAACATCAAGCTCTCAGAATTGCCTTCCTCTTGGATGTAACCTGTCGTAAGTGCTTCTGGATTCCCCTCTGCTGTGTTTACTTCACACTGCCCTCTCACACACCTATTTATTCTAATTCTTCATGACGATATGTGAGCCCCCCCATCCACCATTTTTCTCTTTATGCCAAATAGCTTTCAAGCTTTCTGACTTCTTGCTCAGAACTGATGTAAATCAGCTCCACCACAGCCAACCTATCTGTAATGACTTATGCACACTCAGCACCTGCTTCTTAAAACCTACCTCTACACTTCAGTATCTTTAAGGATAATAACAAGACTTTTATCCTTAAAATCTCATGGAATATTAGCCATTGGAGATTTTAACACCAATTTCTGCTACTAGTTTTTAGCCCATCATACTGATGGTACACATTTCTTCCCTTCCCTCTCCTTTCCTAAAGCATGCTGTAACATGTCCAGGTGCAAATATCTCTACAGTAGAAAGAACAATCTCAGTTTCCCTCCAAAAAGTGTTTTTAACCAAATTCCTGCTTTTCTTCTTAAATTGTATGTGTGTGTTATATTGTGTTATACAGCAATCATCTGCTCTCTATTACCCAATTCCTTTGAGAAGACCCCTTTACAGTACTGGCGAATGATACTACTTCCTGAATAAACAATCTGTGCCTGGCAAAGGGTGTCCTTGCATGGGTCATCTTCCTCCAGTCTTCCTCCCTCTTTTTCCCTTGGGGAGCGGAGCTAGGTTTATTCAGCACAGCACGCCCTGAGCCCTGCTCCACGCAGCACACTTTTAAACCAGGCGGTCTTCAGCGGAGCAGCCACCAGCCTTCTCCAGCACCAGCCCGAGTCCTTGTGACCTCCCATGCCTTGGCCGCACTCTCCCTGGCGCCGGTGGCTGTATACACGAAACACCCCCTGTTCTGTCGGCTGAACGAGCTTTGTTCGGAGACAGACAAAAGCGCTCCATCTCTGCCCTTGTTATGGGTGGGCCTACGCAGCAGGTAGCTGCCACACCGAGTACGAACGACTGATAACTTTTCCATGAGGGAGTTTTCCCTTTCGGAGTCTTTCCCTCTGCTTCTCAGGCTCCTTAAAAGCAGAGGTTGGCAATGCCAGTCTTCGAATCTTTTCCCACAGTTACTTTATTATTTTAAGTTTATACTGAACCAAAACACTCCCTTTGGTCTTCAAAGACGAAAGGTCTTCAAAGACTTGTTGATCGAGAAGTACTATTTTTTTCCTAAAGATTGGGCCCAAGTCATTACTTTATATTGGGATTACGTAAAACCTAGGGAGTCTTGAACCAGGTTCATATTTCAAAACCATTTTCTATCATTTCATTTTCCAGAAAAAATGCAAAGTTTCTGATGGTCTTTTCATAACACGTCCTACAGACACATTTGTCCTCAGAATATAAGAAATGTTTAAAGTATTTCACTTTCTTTCATTTCCTCATAGTAAGTTATAATTTACAAGAGCTGCATACTCGTAGATCATTTAATGCCCATGGGATCTACAGGTGTCCAGCATTTTGTTTTAACCGGGCACACACACAGACACGACCAAGCATCTCCCCCCATGTGGAAGTGGGTCCCGTACAGCAGAAGGCAGCTGCTATCTGAAACCCACAGAAACAGCAAACATGGCTTTGAGGCAGGAAGCGAAAAATTCACCTTATCAGTCTGCTCCCCTACTTCAATTTGCAAGGGCAAGCGGCTTGCCTTAGAGCCCATCCAGGACACTAAGGTCCCTACGAAGCCTTCACACAACCAAAAGTGCTTAAGGGCTTTTTGAACCAAAAGTATTCCAGAGTGCAGAATCCCCTAAAGTCACGAGGAAGGAAATACTTATTTTTATACTGGATTAGCTCACCACACAAGACAATATCATGGTGTGGCGTGTAAAGAGTGACAGGATTCTCCCCCAGCCATTAAGCCAGGGACAAGCGAGCTTTAACTGTTGTCTCCCAATAAAAAATGACATGCCACTTGTCAGAAGGCTGACTGGAGAAGCTGTTCAGCTCTTAATAGCTCAACAGCATGAAATATCTGTGTGGGGGCTGGGGAGGCGGAAGTCAGAAACAAAACACGGGGAAATTTTATTCAAAGCAATTTGTGGACACTTACAAAGCTGATACGTTATGAATTATAATAATCATAATTTTCTGCTGGGGCTGAAATGGGTGCTATACGCAACTTGTCTAATGCAAGGAATGCCTCGCAAACAAGGCAAAATGCACTCAGGTAAAACTGGTAGGAGGTGTACCAAGGTACCAATGTGCAGTGTAAAGCACAGCAGAAATCATGCTAGTCCCTCTGATGGAACTGGGTTTTTTTGCAGAATTATTTGAAATGTGTAAAATCTTGTTACAACTTCAAGCATAGGAGGGCATTTTTCCTTTTTAGCTTACTGCAGTGAGACAGTTTAAGGAGAGTTCTCCTTAAACTGAATCTGAAATATCTGTGTTTGCGGTTTCATGCACATTATAGATACACTTTGAAAACAAGTCACTATATACTGTNTCTCTGCTTTAAAAACATTCCTGGGGAAAACAGAAGTTTAGCACAATCTTAGGTATCGTACACAACACACTCAAAAATATTCACAGCTATAGATCCCTTTTCAAATCACTTCGAAATGAACAGGAGGAGGCAGTATTTGGAGGCATGGATTAGAAGTGGAATCGTGTTCACATCAACAGCTCCTACAGTGAATTTCAGTCCAAAGAAAAATGCTACCTTATGACCTGCTGAAAACAAAAATCCTTTACGGGGTAATCTGTGACTATATCATCCAATTGCAAACCGCTGTTTAACTCAGAAGGACAGAGAGTAATATGTTGTACTGTGTAAAATGGCCAGGGGCTTAAGCAGCATGTTCCAGCCTTTGCATTGTTTTAAAATGACCTGCTTTGAAAGCCAAACAAACCAACTATATTTCTGACCCCCATTGCCTTGCATACCAGTCTTTGGGCAATACAGAGGAGCAATGTTTAAATTCACACTGTACGGTAATCATTGCGCAGCTCTCATGAAAAAGCAGGTTAATGGGGAGGACATGGGGAAAAGAAAAGACAGCGGCAGATTTAAAGATGGGGAAATTAAATTCTTCCCAGTTCTCCAGTAAATAGTGGTCTCAATCACTGGCTTTCAGCATGCAGACTTAAACTTATGCTTTGATCCACGTGCAGCAAGATAGAAGGGATTATTTGCCCGCCGATGATACCTGTTGACCGGTTTCTCTCCCTCTCAGTTTCAAATCCTCTGTTGCTGTCAGCGACACATGCTTTCCTGCCCGTCTGGGGTGGCCCAGCCTCATTAGCAAAGGATTTTGTGCATGTTAGTTAATTGAGCCCCGTTCCCGCCACCTGCCACTCGCGAGCCTCATCTGCGCACTAACTGCCTCTAATTGTCATCATACGGCCGGCGCGCCGCAACAACTTGAGAACAGACCCGGAGCAGCACGCACCGGCCCGGGCTCGGCAGTAACCTGGGGAGCGGCGGTGCGGTGAGTGTAACAATTTACCAGGGGACCAGATGTTTGCAGAGGAAAGGCACCTTGCGCTAACATCAGGTGCTAAAGCTTCGCTGTTTATTATCGTGTCAGGTGCTGAGCCTGGCCGCATCTCGCGGGCGAGACGGCTTGATAAATGGATTCGCACTGGCCTTTCTGCCACCTTATTGACAACAGAGATATAAACAGGGGGGAGCAAGTACAATCATTTAAACATATGTGAAGTTTTGCAGCTCATTAATCTACAGCGTAAATCCCACAGCAGAAGTCCCGTCACTTGCTTGGACTAGACAGGACAAAGCAGGAGAAGAAAGGCATCCCAGAGGGACGAGGCTGTGATGGGGAGTGGACAAATTGACCCACTATGTTTTTGACATCTCCAGCATTTATTCATAAACTGCTGCTGCTGGGCATTTCGTTTTGAGCAAATGCAGTCTTTAGTCTTGGGGGAGATGGCGGTGTAAGCACGGAACCCCCAGTTTCCACAGACCTCTTAAATATCTAGGCTGTCCACATATTGCAAAACAGTACCCTGGCCTGAGGACCAGTGGCCTGAAAAGAGCAGAGAGTCTTACAATAGTCTTAAAAAAGCAGATAAATTACATAAGTAAATAATGCCAAAGAGAAAAACAGGTCAAAATTCATAAGTTTTTCTGTGCATAGCACAATTGTGTCATTAGTTGTAAAATAATTTTCCTGCACCAGCTGGTAAAATATTTCCAGATATACAGTAAACGTGTCCTGAGCTTTATCTTTTTCTTTTTAAATCACACAGATATTGTAAAAAATAGGTTATTTCTGAGCTACATCTGTACATTCCAGAGAGTTTATTTTGATGATACAAAAGTGTGATTTAACCTTCGGTAAACTCTGCTCTCTGATATGCCTTTGCTGCACCGTGTCAGGCTTTGAGATCAGTACTGAATGCTCTGAAATCAGGACCACCTAATGCCCCCTCCACCCATCAGGTTCAGTTTCTCTCCACCAGCCCCAAAGTGTGCATGGGCTCAGGGTTTTCTCTGGATTCTGGTCCAGTGGGAACTCTGCAGCTCAGAAAATGAGGGAAATATCCCACAAAATGGGTGTTGAAGCAACAGTGAGACAATTGCTCCCTCAGGAGTAGCCTTCCTATGTCAGCATGCCCTGCAAAATAACTCCCTCCTTCTCCTCTTCCTAAGCCACTGCCCCCTACTCCAGACCACCTCCAGGTGCTTCCTGCAGACCTCAGTGTTTTCTGTACACCCTCCACCACTCCTTTCTCCTGCCTTTGGCCATCTTCTGGGCTAAGACATTGACCTGTGAGGTTGTGCAGGGTCCCTCTTTGGTTTTCAGGACCTGCCTGAGCAAAGCCCTGAGCAGCCTGGTCTGATCCCAGAGCTGGCCCTGCTTTGGGCAGGGGGTTGGACCAGATACCTCCTGAGGCACTTCCAACCTAAACTACCCTCTGTAAAAAAAAAAAAAAAAGTGTGTTAAAGGTTGGACTGGATGATCTTGGAGGTCTTCTCAGCCTAAATGATTCTGTGATTCTGTGATTTCACTGGGGCATAGTCTATGTGGGCTGCAGTAAAGCAGCCCTGTGGGTGCACCAGCTTCTGGAGCAAGTCAAAGGGAAGGGAAGGAAAAAGGGAGGAAGAAGGTCTCCACTAAAGCCACCAGTGATGTTGCCCTTCACAGGAATAACCACTGTTACTGATAGCCTGCAGGATCAGGCAAGCCACTGATCTTCAGCAGGGCCGGCAGTCCTAGAGATGGGGGCACCTCACCTGACTTGAGCCTTGTGAAGGATTAGCATCTACACTGACTGCAGTTGTCCTCCACAGTCAGTGGAAGAATTAGGCACCAACAGAGCGTGAAACACCACATGTGTCTCAAGTCCTTGCCTTGAGACAGGATGAATCCGTCACTGGCAGAGTGAGTCTTTTTCCAAGACTCCGTCATGCAGTCTATGTAACTAGCTTGGAGAGGAAGCACAGAAAAACAAAAATACAAGGGATTTTAGGAGTGGTGCTTGGGCTCTCTAGCAAGCTTTACTTCTTGTCTTTTTCTATTGCAATGGAGAAGTGCAGACAAATACTGAAAATCAATTCTTCTGGCTCTTTTTACTAGCAAAAAAAGCACACTTCTCAAACAATAATCAGAATAAAACAGTAAAAGTGACGAATATGATCTGTATAGGAGGGAGATGCTCTTAAATCACAACTCCAGTTGACAATGGTAGTCTAAAACAGTAGCTCAGTAAGAATGAACTGTCCTGGTGATACAAAACAAAACACTCACCTGATTTCCAGATGTGTTAAGGTAAAATGCAGTGTTACATAAGCCGCCCCCTGCCCACCCACCCCACCCCGGGTAAATCAGACAGCTTTTATTTAGGCATCAAAATATACACAAATTCACTGCTTAATTTTGTGTGCCCAGGATTAAGAAGCAATCAGTCCCTGTGACAGACCCTGTTGTACAGTCAGTGCGAGCTTCCCCAGCTCATGCAAGACCAGGTTTTCAGCAGAGGTCAGGACTGATCGAGAACATCTCTTACCAGATAGTCTTTGAACATCGTACTATATTCGCCTTTTTCCCTTTTTCTTTTTACGTCTGTTTCTATAGACACCCATACCAGCAATGAAGCAATGCTGCTTCAGGCTTCAATTCATACTGATTCACAAACGCCTACCACTGATCCCTTGGCAAATAGAACTGCAGTCCCCTGAATGCAAGGGATCTAAAGAAATTGCCTTTTAAGTTGCAGACCTAAAGCTGGCCTATCACTATGCTTTTTCTTGATGCCTTGCTGAGGATTTCTCTTTATTTTCCTTTTGTGGTTTTGTTTACTCAGCTAAAGATTGTCCTGACAAAAGAAAAGAAAGAGATTTTATTTTTAGAAACGTTTCAATTTTTTTTTATTAGAGGAATGGATGTATCATTCTGTGCCTGAAGAGCGTACTCACTGTGTACTACCCTGTGGTGCACATGAAGTGTCATCAAAAACACACTACCAGGGAGTTTTTAAGCTTCTCAATTAACTTCCACAGGAAAAAGTTTTAAAATGGTGAAGTTAAAAATCCATTTTTCTAATTCTAAGATTTTCCTAAAAAGTTTAATGCTTTGCAGTGTGATGTTTAAATACAGCAATAAGCCACTAAAAAAATCTGCGTGGGTAATCTATATATCCTGTTTGTCACGAAATGATAAATAATTATTATTTCATAACAAACCTCTATTTTGCACTACTGTGCCAATAGCCACAGAGCATTTTAGCTCAGTTTTGCTTCTGCAGGCTACTGCAAAGTGAGAAAGGAGCTTAACGCTGTGAAGTGCCCCTGCCACAGGGGCACAGAAGGGAGTGGTGCGGGATGCCCCGGCCCAAAATTATGGCAGGCTTTCCCAAATGCTTACAGCTCTCTGTAACGTGGTTTGATGATCTTGCAGTGGATTTTTTTTTTTTTTTAGCAGCTTTGAGCAAAGTCCTAAACTCCTAAAACTTGCCGCAACTGCCAAGCTTAGTGTAAAAGCACAATCCTTGATAAACGTGATCTTTTTGTCCCCTGGCCTGCAGACCAGGGGCTGGGGCTTTGCTGCCACAGAGCCGTGGCAGGCTTCAGGCGGAGAGTGGCAGTTTGACACCGCCCTGTCACCGTCACGGCGGCTCCTTCATCTGACCCAGGCTCGGGGGCCGGTGCTCGGCACCCGGTAACAGCTGAAGCTGCATCTGCCACGCTTCGTGGGCCCGCCACACCATGCTGTGTCACCAGCTGCCTCTGTTTACGCCTGGCCCCTCGCAGCCTGCCGGCCGGGCCGCAGCCAGGCCCAGCCCTGCGCACCGTCACGGGGCTTCGGATGTCGACATGCGCCGGCCACGGTGCCGCGGGGCACCCGGTGCCTCAGGGAGCCTGGGGAGAGGGCGAAACGGAGTCGGCAAGTGCCCGTGGCGAGCAGCCTCTCCTTGCGGGGACAGCCGGGCTGAAAACTCCTTACCAGAAAGCAAAGGGAAAGGAAAGAGGCTCTGGAAGGGCTGCAAAGGGTATTAAATCGAAAGACTCTTTTTATTAAAAGTGAGTCGCCTGTGCTGCTCTGTAACAGCGCAGTCTGAATCAGATCAGATGAACTGCTGCATGGCCTGCAAATGGTGACAGCTAATGCCACGTTCTTCAGGCTGGCTTGCCATACAGCAGGTGTGCGCACACAACGACACAGAAATCCTGATAGCGCAGGACAAGAAGTCTTCACGGCAACCACTGCCTCCTCTCTGCCTCTCTGGAGGGGAGCAGAAAGGTCCGCATCGCAACTTCCATCACAAGCACAACTTTCACCACAAGCAGACCCGGCAGGGTGGGGCCCAGGTTTCTTTCCATTTACCAAGAAAACAAAGCCATCGCACTTCATACACCCCCCTGCTGCTTGTGGGCACAGCATACTGCTTCCAGCTCATCTTCTGAAGATGGAAACACAGGCAGGAACCCCTTAGACAGAGAAAAATTTTGTCTTTAGCAATGAGAGTTTCCAGGTAGTAATCTGCAGTGTTTTTACCTGAGCAGAAAAAAAAAAGCACAAACCATGGCAGGGCTTCCCCCAAGTCTTCAGCATAATAGACATTTAGGGTAAATGCTACCACTCCCACACTGGAGAAGCAATTAAGTAAGTTGCCAGCAAGAATGCAAACAGCAGTCAAAGTTCTAAATAGTTTTAAACATGTTACGGAGAGAGTCGTGACAAGGAATCCTGCTTGCTGCTCTGAAGTCAGTCAGTAGGACACACTAAGGACGGATCTATGACATGAGCCTGGCCCCTCGTGTTGAGAGGCACCCGCTGCCCGTCTGGAGGGAGAACAACCACCCGAGGCTGGGGTCCACAGCCCTGGTGCACCTCCCAGCGTTAGAGCTGCCTGAATTAGAGCGCACCCTCAGATAAAGCCAAGGACGGCAGTGATGGCCCCAGAACACTCCCTCCTAGCCTGGGACACCCTGAGACAATTTCCTCCACAAGTAAAAGAGAAATGAGCGCACCTCTTCTAGATGCCAAGTGAATGCTCGAGCCACCAGGAGCTACCACGTTGTGTGGTCTTCTTTGCAGGCTGCATGGCAGACAGGCTGTTCTGCCTAAAGTAGTCATTGGCAGGGGAGTGAATGACTTTCTTGGTGTAGATACAGCCTTTGGGACAGGAGAAACTAGGGTGGTTCTCCCTGCTTTACTTCATCTTTAAATAGTTTATGTTATTTATTTTCCTCCCAAGAATGCCTAAGTCTGGTCTTTTAGAAGGTGCAGAAGATGGGTTTCACCTGGGACCCCAAGTTACTGGATTCTTATTATTTTTAGAGACCCATATTCAGGATGTTCATGCACTGAGTGTTTGTCACAAAATGAAACAGAGATTCAGATATTTGTTTCTGCCAGAATACACATTTAAACAGTTGCCAGCCTTCTCTTTAACAAACCTATTAATGCCCACTTCTCCTATTGCATATGTAGCCCAGTCTTGGAAGCCTGGAAGGCCTTACAGTGTAGTCCTCAGGGCATTCATCACAGAGATGAAAGACAGGTTCAAATTCCCTTGGGCACAAGTGGAAGCTAAACCAAATTGCTGACTACTAGAATAAGAGCATCTGCAAGGAAAATAGTAGCTGTGCTTTGAGGAAGCCAGGTGGACAATGGCTAGGACGCAAGGCTGGTAGGGAATGACTGATTCATGAGTCTCAGCTCAGCATGTCAAGTTGAGCACAGAGATTTGGGGACAGCATCGTCAGGATCAGAGCAGTGCTAGACACATTTCTAAACAGACATTAGGCAGCTTCAAGGCTAGGCACCCTGAACACCTAAGACTGTGTTTGGGAACTTATGGAAGCAACTGGTCTCCAAGTCTTCAGGTGACACAGGCTGCCTACCCTCTACTCAGACCGGTCTCTAGCTCCACCTGTAAATGGCAAGTACCAACAGTTGTCAGTTTTCCTCATGACAGAATTGAAAAGAGATCTGTGAAGTAGAAAGCAAGCTAAATATGTTAACAGGTGAATTAAAGACCTTGTCTCGCTTTCACCATCATTGTTTCTGTTTATTATAACAAAACACAGTTGAAAGTTTTGTTGAAAGCTTTGATTATATTCTTTGTGTGATTACTGCAAAGTGTCATTTAAAAGTCTCCTAGAGGGGACAGATGCTTAAGTGGTATAAATAGGCATTATTCCCTTAAGAATATGGCTATGAATATTTAGAAACATTTACAACTTTTAGAACATTTACAAACTCTTGAAGTCATCTGCTCGCAATTGTTGCACAAAAGTTAAGTAGTGGTATGCACTGGAAGGAGAAGTCAGATGTTACTGTAAAGGTTTATAGCATTTTCCCAGAACTAGTCCATGTTTTGCTATGATGCCACAGCTTCCAGATGGAGAGGTAAGGCTCAACTTTGGCAATTAAATTCAACCACTGATTTCAAACACAGAAGATCACCTTCAACCTTTCCTCCACCTAACCTTAAATTCCAGTGAAGAAAAAGACTGGTGAAAGCAGTTCTTTCTGCTCAGATGTTTTGTTGGGGAAAAAGAAAAGTATTCACGGCCTAAAATCACAGCAAGGACAGAAATGGTAGCTGCAGCACAGAAGCTACCAGAGATTCAGCTGGATCGTTCCCTTCCAAAGTTGTTAAGTTCCTCCAGATCCAAGGAAAGACAGAGTGGGAAATGCTGAACACTTCCAAGGAACAGATCTCAAACACAGCACACTGGCAAAGGGTGCTCAGTAACTTCCTGCTTCCCTCTCACATCTCTGTTTTCAACATCCACAATGGCTTGCTTTCAGATTCATATTCCACATATAGCAAAGAAGCTTCAAGCTGAAGGCGTGCATGTAAAAGTTGGAATTTCTGTTAATCATTGCTCTTTAGCAATTAAGGAGTGAAGAAATGTGAAATTACCCAATATGCATTTTGAGGATGGAAATTGAGTAATTTGAAATAATCCATGAAGATATTTCCTAAAAGCAAGCACCCAGATGAACGTGTCTCAAAAATTATCTCAGTAATTTGGAGGTGACAGCTGACTATAACTACATAAATTAGTTTCAGCACTTCTTGTCTGCCTAACCGGGGAAGGGATCTTCTGCTCAGACTGAGCACGGCTGCGTGATGTCGTGGCTGTTCACAGTCAGTTCATGCACTCTCTTTGTGAGAAGGAGCTCACCAGCGCAAGCCAAATTCCATTTGCTCACACCTATGCGTACCTGGGCATCAAAGTCTGACTTTAAACAAGCTATGATCCTGTTTGTTCAGACCAGTGATTCATCCCCAGCCATCGTGTCATTCACTCTTCCAGTGGAGAATCCACCTGTAAATTCAGAGCTGTTGCTCATGCTGCGTGTGCTCTGGTGACGCTTCCAGCCCCTTGCCAACAGCTAGGAGTGCCTCTCTGCAGTTTGTGCAGCTGTTTGCAACATGTTTTTGCAACATGCAAAGCTTCCTGTGGGTCTGACTTTCACACATCAAATGCCTTCTGACCTCAAATTACGTTCTTTCTGACATTTTTTATTCAAACCAATCACACTGAGTTTCACTCCAGCCTTGCTGGCTTCCTTTGGTTAGAAAGCTGTATGTAATTCACTTGTCAATATCTGTGGGTGGCAATGGTTGTCTGGCTGGTTTGTTTCGGACAGAACTTTTGTTTTCATTTCTTTGACCAGATCTGTACCTGGACTTTTAGAAATGATTTAGCCTCCAGAAGGAACACACTGGCGTTACACCAGCAAAACCATTTTGACTTTCTCTTTGCAATCAGATAAAAAATTTCATATATTTCACATTTACATGCTGTGCAGAACTTCTCCGATGTATGTAAAGCATTTCACAATTCCTTTCTTCTCCCAGAATGAAGCTTGTTTGCTTGCACACTGATGAAAAGGCTTGTTTGCAGTATAGGATAAATTTCTACAGAAGTGATCCCAACACCTTCAGATTTGTACCTGCCAACAGCTGAGCATCCAGATTAACATTAAGGTGTTGAATTTGGTCTGTAAGCCTTCCGTGGATTGTGGCATTACTCTGTGAAGGACTACGCTTTATCTGGGCCATGCTGATCCAGCTGCAATCCACTGCATCGTTTATATTGGAGCTACCAGGAAAGCATGAACTTTGGTATCTGCTCCTCCCCAGACCAGCCCTACAGCTTTGAATTCTGCATGTGGCAGAGCTCGTCTATTTCAGTAACCTCAGCTATGGGGAGACAGGAGTGAGGGCATCATGGAGTGATGTTCTTCTGCAGGTGTAAGCTAAAGGGCTGCAGAATGTGTTTTAAAGAAATCAGTGTTTCTATCTGGCTTTCTTAATGGTGCATAACTGTAATAAATGCCACAGAATGTGTACCTTTGCATCAGAAATCTCTCGTATTATTTTAAATCAGAAATTCTTTAAACATTTATGCTCCCACCAGTTCAAGAGATTTATTCTGACAAGTGAGAAAATGTCAAAAGAGCCAGTAAAAACTTCTATATCACTCCAGACACCCTGCAAAATCCTGGCCCCACTGAATGGAGTAGAAAAATTACCTATCTTCCTTCTAACTAGCCACACCTCAGTAAATTAAAGTCTTCACATGTTATTTCTAGTTCTGATTTTTAGGGATTCTATTCTAATTAAACATAGATTTTACGAATGACCTCTAAACTCTCTGAAAAATCAAGCATGCTGTCCTCCAGTCCAGCAATGACTTTCACATGATGCTTCTCATCTCCTGTAATAAATTCACAGATGGACCATCCTTGTCCTTCCAGTGCCTAAGAATAATTCCTAAGTACTGTTCCCAGGGGATTTGACTTAGTTTACACACATCTGCTGAGATACGTGTCTTTGAGCCCAGATTAAGTCTTTGTTTGACTATATTTGAACATTTGTGAAACTACTTGGCAAGAATGTCCTTATTTTGTTCATTCAAAACACGTGCTGATTGTTGCCAGTGTGATCTGAACACCTCCGACAGAATTGTTGTCTTTCATTTCCAACCTATTCACAGGGAGAAGGAAACCAGTCACAGAAAATGGTGTCTACATTAGCACTAAAGCTGTGCTTCCCTCGTCTCTCTTTTTTTAAAAAAAAAAATTAAATTAAATTAAAAAATCATTTGTTCCATTTTTGAGCAAATGCATTTCAGACTCAAATCTTTCCCTAACTAGACTAGCAATGCTTTGCTTTGTTAGCCCCCTATCTCAGTTTAAGACTTGTTTTGCTCATTACTCTTTGACATGCTGTGTATCGGATGGGGGGTGTTTCAATCAAAGAATTTTGTCGTTCATGGCAGAGAAAAGACTAGGAAACTGCGAGACCTAAGCCCATGATTGGCTCTCCAGGAGAAAGGTGAGGATGCTGGGACCACGGATGTCGCTTACAAAAGCAAAACATCTCTTACAAAGAGTACAGCATGATGCCCAGCTATTTTGCTGACTGCCTTAGGAACACACAACTTAACCACTCCGGTATGAGCATCAGCCACCTCATCTGTCACACAGCAAGACCATAAAGCTGCCGTCACCAACCTTGTAGTGAGAACCTGTACAACCCAGCACGTCGGAAGACAGTACATCAGGGCTTGGGGTTTATGCAATTCTGTATTACACAACTGCATTATCTTGTTGATCTGTTCTTCTCAGTAGCTTGTCTTTCCTCATTAGCATAAGCTCTCTACCCCATTTTACTTAGATGGATTGTGTTATGACACTGCAGACTAGAGCCACAATGCCCAGGAGAAGGAATACCTGTGTCTTTCTAAAACATATGTGGCACGTGGTCAGTTGTGGCCATTTTCCAGAGGCTCATCCAGCTACCGCAGGTCAGCTCAATGACCTTCCTCATCTTTGGTGTGCAAATGCTTAGCTGGTCCCCACTGCCACATCAAATATGTCTGCTCAGACCTCTCCTAGTGCTCCACTGAGGCAAGGAGCCTGCTCTGGGCTCAGGTCAGATTTATCCCATTCCTACACCTGCCAAAGTGGCTCCCTATTGCAGAGCTTTTGTCAGGAGCTGAGCAGCACCTCCACGCACAGGCACAGAGCAGCATCTCCCTGCACGAGGTGCTGTACAAGACAGGGCAAAGCAATGGCCTCTCCTTCAACGAGCATGTAGAGGATACAGGCAAATAAAACCACTGATGGTCGATATGTTTCTATAGGCTTTTGTCATGCTTTTGGCTGGGACAGAGTTAATTTTCTTCGTAGAGGCTCACACAATGCTGTGTTTTGGATTTTTGATGAAAATAGTGGCGATGTTTTTGGTTGTTGCAGAGCAGTATTTACACAGAGCCAAGGACTTTTTTGCTTCTTGCGCTGCCCTGCCTGCGAGGAGGCTGGGGGTGCACAAGGAGCTGGGAGGAGATATAGCCAGGGCAGGTGACCCAGACTGGCCAAAGAGATATTCCACACCATACAACGTCATGCTCAGCAATAAAAGCTGGGGGAAAGAAGGAGGAAGGGGGGGACGCTGGGAGTGATGGCATTTGTCTTCCCAAGAAACCATTACGTGTGATGAGCCCTGCTGTCCTGGCAGTGGCTGAACACCCGCCTGCCCATGGGAAGTAGCAAAAGAATTCCTTGTTTTGCTTTGCTTGCGCGCGCTGCTTTTGCTTTACCTGGTAAACTGTCCTTATCTCAGCCCATGAGTTCTGGCACTTTTACCTTTCTGATTCTCTCCCCATCCCACCTGGGGAGAGTGAGCGAGTGGCTGTGTGGCACTTAGCTGCCTGCCGGGGCTAAACCACAACAGCTTTCTAGAAGACTGCTGGATGTTTTGTAGAAATAAATGGTTTATGATTCATAAGCCATGTTTGAAAAGCTAACACAGCTGCAACCACAGGAAGAGCAGCCAAAGGAAGTCAGGAGGTTTAGGACCTGTGCAACCACTTGCACTTGGACTTAGTTTAACTACGAAGACCAAGCACAGACTGTCTGGATCTCCTTTCACCACACGCAGTCTGCTCGCCACAATAGCAGAAATACAGCTTTATGTTAGCTTTGTTGGAAGAGGTCTGCCCGGAGATAGAGTTAGTCTGACTTAACTTGAGCTGATGTTTCTAACTGCAGATGCAACAAGACCTGTCCTGCTCAGAGCACAGTCCCTGAAGTTTCAGGAAACATTACCCATACAGTGCTGGCTCCTTCTCAGCATTACTTAAAATTTTAGAACATCTTATTCTGTTAGCTGTGTAAGTACAATACGACATATTTTTCCCTCCATGCAATATTTGTGTTGCATTTTCCTCTGTTTACTGTATTCTTTACTTCGGAGTGTTAGCAAAGTTCTTCCAAATTTGCTCCTTTGATGCAGTTGGTTTCTGTGGGGAAATTCTTGTCCCTGGCTCAATCTGGGGACCTGCAGTATTGCCTCACATGTTATCATACCTTTTATTCAGAATAAAAATTATTTTTAAAAAAAAAAAAGGAAAAAAGAACTAAAAGCTCTCAAGTTCCAGCTTATTTTTAAGCATGCAGTCCAGAAGCTGTGTTGCCGCTGGTAGGATTGACAAGTCCCAGGCAAGAATGTCAAACAGAGGATGAAGTAAAGCTCACTGCTTTCACAATGTGAAAACTCCTTCCATTTTACCTCCATGCCTCCTGGGGTGGCTGTGTTCCCCTACTACAGGGCAACCATGCTACAACCATCCCCATTCCAGCACTCCCAGCTTGCACTGGAGGAGAGAAATGCAGTAATTCCCAACCCCCATAACCAACTTCTATATGACTGAGGTTGCTCTTCTTAGCTCCCTGGTATTATTTTGGTTTAATTACTGCTGGAACAGGCCCAAATGTCTGTGTGCATACCATAAAGTCAAATTTTAAGTAAGTACTTGTTGCATTGAAGTCATTCTTTAGTATCCCAAATCCCCAGGCTGTTCCTCCATAAAGTCCCTCTTCTTCACTAGTTACTGCAGCTCACATGAGCCAGAGCTGGGATGGGAGAAGGGGCTAAGAGGGAAAAGATGGGCTCATTGTGGCCTTGCAGCAGTTCTCTTGAAGGGCAGCTGACAAATGATCAGATGTCCATGATGATTAAGATCTCCTCCAATGTCCCCATCATGTGCAGAACAACAGCAAAGGCAGCTGGGAACCGAGGCATTTTTCTAGGCTTTGGGAAGTCACACCATGGATTTGGGAGAAGTTGTTTACCTGCCTTTATAGTGCCTCAGTGCCTAGCCTCTGAAACAGAGGAAACAGTGGATATTGACATGCCAGGTGGAGGCTGATAAGATAAATGCATTATTCTTGCGGCAACAGCGACCTGTGTGTGAATGCCTGTGATGTGCCAAGCTCACTATTACACTTCCATCACACTTGTGGATACGCATTTCCCATCCAGTGTCGCAGTCTGGAGCACTTCACGGAGGGTTACCAGAGACCTGTAGCAGATGAGAGAGAGCAGGGTTACGGTGAGGAGGTGTCCAAATAGCTGCAACCAGAGGAGACATCAGAGAAAGCAAGGGACACATGAGCTGCCGGAAGTGGAGCAAGAGGAGCGAATGTTTTGCAAGCGTTCAGCATGCAGACATAGGGGAGGGTGTTACCCCGTCCTCTATACCGACACATGGCAATCTCAGTGTGACTCCATGTTGGCTGTTGTGACTCCAGGAAAGCAGAGAAGGAATGCAGACTCTGGCACACGAGACTACCCGTCTGTCCTTTGGACGAACTGATGGGAGCTTTTTGTACGCCTGCCAAAGGGAAAAATAGCAACACAATTTACCTGGGAACAGATGGGCCTTCCTAGGCAGCCAGCCTTAATTAACCAACACGACAACTCAACAGCCGCAGGCCGAGGCGCGTCGCAGAGGCCTCGCTGGAGCGGCGCACAGCGATAGCGCTGGCAGCCAAGCGCAGAGCCAGGAAAAGCCCTGGACTCAGCACAGCAGCTTGGGGGGAGCAGGCGAGCCAAAGATGTCACTTGTCCTTTGCTCTCTCTGCTGCTCCTCCACATCACGCTGCTGACACCACAGTCCGGGGCTGGCGCTCGGGAGGAGACATGGCGACCCAAAAGGCCAAGGACGTTCCCGCTCAGGACGCGGAGGGGAAGCGGCACGCTGCCACGTGAACCCCGTGCTCCAGCCCTGAACGCCTGCCAGCGAGACGGCCCCTCCTCGGCTGCTCAGAAGAGGTCACCCGCGGGGCCTCGCGCCATCCATTTTCGCAGTTTTATCAGAAGTTAAGAGCTACAAAGTTAATTCGGAAGCGCTCAAAGGCAGATGGGGAGGGGCAAAGGGAGCGGATACAAAGGGATTGTATTCTTGATGCTTTCTTACTTGGCCAATTAACGAGTTGCTCTGCATTTTCCAGCCCATACATGGCTCCTCCTCAGCAGCTCTTCCCCACCAGGCTAAAGAACCATTAGCGAGTCCCTGTGTGCCCCTTCTGTAACAGTAAATGTTTCTGGTTATCAGATATGGCTGAGATAAATACCGCCTCCTTTTCAGATTGCACATCTGTTGGATTGCAAACTGACACTCTCACTTTCTTAATCTTTTCCTTATACTTTTTCTCAACCTAAAAACTAAATTGTTTTGAGGGGAGCCTGAAAAAAACCTCCCTTACACATCTGAATTCCCAGACAGGAAAAATAATGTATTTTTACCCTTAAAATGGTGGCACATACAAATCAAACTAGTTAGATTTAAAATTTTAGAGCTGTGCTCAGAGTGAAATTGTAAATAATGAAGACTATGTACGGGACCTGTTGGGAGTTACACAGGGATTTGTTGAATCTGCTTGTGGGAACTACAGCCCAAGAGCAACTGTAGCTCAAGGAAAGAGACCAGCATTGGTTCACATATAAGACAATTAGATCTTTCCTGTATGTATAAATGTCTGTCTAGCTATGTAGACTCAAAGACATACAGACACTGAAGATCTCACTTTCCCTGTGGTCCCTCCCCCCATTTTTTTAAAGTTTTTTAAAAATTGTCACAAATACATTGCAGATTAGACTTCGGTTATCCTGTATATTCAGTCAGTGAAGCACCGACCGTGCAGCATGGGGCTATCTGTAAGTTAACTTGCACACAATTTGGATATCAAGTCCGATTCTCCATCTCCACCCCACCATGTGTTGCTGTCCTGCCAGTGCCATATGCCTGTCTCGGCGGAGGCTCTTTCTCCTCGCCACGTCTGGTCGCGTTTGACGGGGCACGTTCCGTTTGACATGGCACCTTCAGAATCAGCGGGAAACCTTTGTTCCCAGAACAATAATTGTCAGAGTGCATCTTTTCCTATAGACTCTGCTTAGCAATATGAAAAGCTTACATCCGCACAGCCAAAGCAAAACTAAGAGTAGGCATACTAATTTCTGTGATTATTGGATCAATCTGCATGATGCACGAATGTAGATAATTTCAGAATTTCTGTTTCTCATGGACAGCTCATTCATAGTCACTTGCAAAGGCATAAATGGCTAGTCAGTTAATTGAACACTGGGTTATGATCTAATCTTCACATTGGGTTATGATCTAATCTTCACGTTTAAGAAGGTGTCACCAGTCTTTAAATGTCTGGGATTTTCTGTTGAAGCAAATCAGGAAATTTTTAATATGCTAGTAAAAATTAATCAGCTTTTATCTTTTCATGTTATTTTAAAGACCAAGAATATTCTCTCTTCTTCTGTGTTAAATACGTCTGAGCAGAGCTCTCTTTCACATTACGTATGAACAGACAGCAGGGCAGTGCGAAGATGCACTTCCTCTAGATCTAAGCAAGCCAAGCCCAGTACCTGTAGGCCAAACATATTCTGGTAGGTTGTGATCAGCCAAAATATTTTTAAAAACATCCATGAAAGGAGAATACATATTATTTCTGAGACATTTTCTTCTCTTCAGATCTCTGTTATTGGTCTTGCATTTCAATTAAGTTCATAGCGTAAGACTGTCGTGATCCGGGATGGATCACCCTGGGTCTGGTGATATCAGAACGGAGCCACACTGCGATGGAAAAGAAACCGTATTTTAGCCTTTTCCACAGCCAGCCTGATGCCTATGCCACATGGTGGAGTTTGAGCCCTCCCGCTTACATCCCTCAGGCAACTCTTAAAAAGCAACACACAACTCCTGATCATTAATGATTCATTATCTGTACCCCTCTCTTTCTCTCTTTTGTTCTAACTGTCACAGTGTAATTCTTTGTCTATTTGCTGTGTATTATTGGCCAATAACACTTTGTAGAGTCTTTAGAAAGAGCTGTTTACTCAGAGTCAATAACACGTTCATCCATGACGAGTTAATGCTCTCACATACACTAAGGGGGATGGTTTCAGAGGGCTGCACAAATCCCACTGCATTGCTCATGGGGATTTGTGCACAAACTTCTGCTTACTCCTCCTTGGAAATATACATTTAATTCCCTTGTGTATGGTAATGAGAGTGCAGTGTGCTAACCGTTCCATGGCTGGTAGCCCAAACAACTTAACAGAATGTACTTCTTATGTCATTGTCAGTCATTGATCAGGTAGTTGGTTGGCTTTAGCTGATAGGACAAAGGTGAAAGTCTATCTGCAGCTGAAGCATTCCTGAGCAGGAGAAGTAGTGGAGGAGGTATAATCCAACTGGCATAATGCATTGCAAACAACAAAAAGATCATGTACAGTGACAGTAGCAGTCCTGTGCCTGGTAGCAAAGAGAAGCCTCCAGGACTGCTTGTGCGTTGCTTGTGCAATGGATTCAAGATATGCACTCTAATTACTGGGAATCTCCATCAAAAGAGACCTTGCATAGCAGCAAGTGTACAAAGTTTTGAAAGGACTTTTCAGAAGCACACAAAACAGCACATTAGAAACCTGCACATCCTAGGCATGTATAGCAGGCATCTTCAAAGCACTGTGCAAATTTTACAGGCACTGCAAAGTCCAGGAATTGCCCCTAGTCAGCAATGAAGCAGCAGTGTTTCATCTACTTACTCCAAATTTCAGGAAGAACTGGGCTAACTGAAGTTACCTTCTCTCTTCAGTATGGTTACTACACAATATATAAGCCCACGACATCACAAATGGCTTTGCAGGGTAGGAACATAGATAAAGCTCAGTCACTGCTTATCAGAACATAAAAAATAAAGGAATAGCAGTCGATACTGCTGTTAAACTCCCTCTTCTGTCAGACCACGTCACACTTGTTGAGTCGCCCTGGGAGATCAACAACAGTTTTCCCACCTGTGTGATCGTCAGTTCTCTGTAGCCCTGTTTCAAGGACACACAAGCCATCGAAAGCTTTGGGTTTTCCCTGCCTCTCTGTACTGAGGGTGCTTGCAAAAGCTTGTAGGAACATTCATATGTGCCTGGGGCCAGTGCATGCAGACAGGCTGTGAGGCTCACAGGACATTTCTTCTGACCCTGTACGAACCAACAGCCCATATGCCTTATAGCAGTGCCATTTGCCATATCCTAACTGACCGAATAGGCATGTTCAATTTATATAGCATCATTTGCAGGCAAGACTGCTCCCCCTTCTCCTTCTTTTCGTGAGTCTAAAGATACCTTTCCCTCCAGAAACAGACGGGACAGGTGCTCCCCACATGGTCAGGTTACTGCCTGCTTGGAAGCTGCTCTCAGTGCTTCATCTCCTGGGTGTCCCTCTGTGTTCCTGCCTGTTTGAGAAAGAAGAAACTGCCACTTCATTTCATGATTGCTAAGTTCTTCCATGCTTCTGGAGAGGATTTACTGAAAATCTGTTTTAGTTTAAACACACTGGAATTTTCTCATGAGTGACCTGTATCATACTCACAATGAAAGGCTTTCATTCCGCTTCAGAGCTGGTGGGGAATAAAATCCAACGTCCCCTATTTTCCCCCTATTTTACAGAGAAATGTACATAGTGAACAAATAGCCTGAAAAAACGAAATGTGGTGATCTCTGAGAAAAAATACACATTGTTTCAATCAAATGATTTGTAGCAGAGAAGGAAAACAATATTTCATTTCCACCTGACAGCATAACTCCAAAATCTAAGTAAATACCTTAGTAAGCTGTCATTTCACTTGAAATGATGACATGAATACTTCTATTTCACATCTTCCACCTTGATGCAAGGAAGGCATAACATTAGAAATCTGGAGTTCACCAAAGGCAAACTGGAGGCGAAATTTAGCAAAGGGTATACAGGGATTACTATGAGATGACTTAAGGCTTTTAGCCACGGTTTGCATCAGCAATTTAGATATATCCCACCGGTAACAGTTGCTGAGAAGGAAAACCAAGGAGAAAAATATGCTCAGAAAAGATGAATCTGAGCATTAAATATATATACTATATCAAACTTATTTGACTTAATGTATCATACACACGATTGTCCTGACCAGTGCCCCTGTTACGTGCCATTGTTAAACTCAACTCATTACATCAAAAGATTGAAATCAATGCTTTGGGAAAGAGAACTGCTGGACATCCTATTACTAAATCCCAAATATGGGGGATTTGTCATTATGCATTTGAGATCAATTGCATCAAATGCCTCTGATAAATTCAGAACTATTATATTTATCCATTGAAAATGCAAAATTTCTAAAGTGCAATCGTACCTCCAAGTTCAAGCCAGTGACCATTTTGAAGAAATCATGGACTCAGGGCATGAAGTGTTCAAGTAGTTACAGCACAAGAAATAATAAGATGAAAAACAGATTTCTTCCTTTATGTTTTGAATTAAGGCATATTTTCCTCCAAGAAAGAAAAAACAATTTCATACTAGAAAAAGCCATGAAAATAAAATGCAACTAGTGAAATTAACATTTGCAAAAAAAAAAAAGCTTTTCCTCTTGAATTCTATGAAGTGTTACAAGTAGAAAGACTACATCACATCCGTTTTCTCAAAAAATATATGATGTGCGTTGTTCTGAAACTACTTTTTAACAGTATGTGCTAACATTTTCAGTGATCAAAAAACAACTAAATAATATGAGATAAAGTTTCTTTGTTTTGAGCAACACAAGAGGCAACACTTACGTGAACCACTTATGTTATGGAAGTGGAGAGCATTAAAAAGAAATAGATGATAAAAAGAATACCTCAATTACAAATACGTATTTATGAGACTTTACAGGGTAACTCATATGTAGGCACTGAGAAATACTTTTATCCCAAAGAAGTTCTAGTGGTGTTAACTAATTTCTACCAAATTTTACATTTTAGGGCAGACCTCACCAGACGGAATAGATGTAAAATGTACTCATTTTAGGAATTCATTTATTTAGCAGTTAATTTTAGGAATTCATAACTGGGATCAAACAGAGTTAAAGAAAGAAAACTTCTTTTTGAAAGTCAGTATGATTGTTTTCATGTCACAGAGAAGAAAATTGAGGCACATGTAAGTACAGATCAGCACGCAAGAGGAATCAACAGAAGGTCTCCCAAGCCCAACGACATGACACTGGGCTGATCATCACTATACAAAATCCAAGAAATACCAAATAAACACATTACTTGTCTCTGGAACTTCTGGGAACCCTTTTACAACTTTATGTTTTCATCAAGTGTAACACATGGATAATTTGGACAACTTTACAAAGAGATTATCAGAACTGGCTGCTTTGTGGGATCTGGCACCATGTTTGCAAGTGTAAACATAGGTTATGTTTACATATGTTATAACATAGGTAAAAATTATTTTCAAAGCAAATAGATGCTAAGGTTTCCCTAAAATAAAGTTTAATAAATGTGGTTAGTTCGTTCTTTTGTAATTCCAGGAATTGTAAAGCTTTAGCCTTTGAAAATGATCTGTTCCTTTATTTAGTTTAATCCTCTCTGGATTTCCATCCACTATTTAGAAGTGTAAAGTGAGTTGTTTATGCAAACAAGGAAAATGATAGTTTTCTGATTTTATATGCAGAATCATGACATTCCACTACAATGTATTATTAGCATGATAATACTTTGTACTTTCATAGTGGCTTCCATACAAGGAATTCAAAGCGCTTTGAAGGAATTGCTGCTTTTGCCATTCAAATTTATGTTGCCAAATCAGCTATGAAAATATGTTTCTGCAATTTTTGAACTGCTCTCAAATAAATAAATTGTATTTAACTTAATGTGATTGCTTTATAATTCCAACTGGTTCTAAAATTATTGCTTTTGAATACATATTACGTACACATCAACATTTAATTGTACAGCACTCCCCTGCAGCTCCCTGCACATTGCAACTTTACAGACGTTCCCAGTCGCTCAATGGATTGCATAGAGAAAGACCACAATTAAGGGCAGTCTGGCTAAAGGTCTAAACTCACCATTAGGTCCTGCTAGCTTCCTATGTACCTGCAGTCCAGCAAAGATTTGATATACATCTGCTTCTCCCAAGCCATCAATCCCCAAAAAGCCCAGCAAGATACTTGTTTGTTTTTCTTTTTAGAATGAGGAAATACTGGGGGGGTTGTTCTCTGCAGAACTGCCGGCTAACTCTGCAGCCTGTCTACACAGGAGGCGCGTTTCCTGAGTAGGTAGCTGTGCAAGCTGCACAGGAGCACCTCGGTTACTCTGCAGCTAGCTATCACGTCTGTTCTCTTGGCGCGTTGCTGGCTGTAGAGTTACCGCGTTGTCTTTGTGGGGCGGAAGCTACCATTTACTTTGGCAAAGCATTGTCGGCGCTGTTTATGTAGACCCCGCCATGTGTTTCAGAAGAGAAGGGAAGAACAGAACGGGAGATTTTTAAACACGGTTGAGATTAACAGGTTCCTGACTCATACCTGGCTCTCACTGACGTCCACTGGGACCTGAGTGCCCTCCAGCATCTCCCCCATACACAGCAGGTATGGGAGCTAGCTCAAAAAGGATCGAAACATTGACACCCCCCCACCCCCAGAGATCACTTCAACACTGCAAACACCAGCAGTAACAACGGTGAGCACAACTCACCAGCAACAGTAAATAACGCCAGTGCAAAGCGTGACCAGCTATCCCCGTGACATAGATTGGTAGGTAATGAACGACCAAATGAACACCATTTCCAAGAGCACCTGATGAGCTTTCCTGTGCATTCACTCAGTTCCTGCACCTACACGGACAGTATACGCCTTTATTTATTTATTTATGTGGGGTGAGGGGGCAGAGGGAAAGCTGTGCTAATGAAGAAAAAAGCAATTGAAATCCTCAGTTTGGAAAGCCTGACACAGTTTAAGAAGCACCTAGCCCCTGAGAAAAAAGATGTCAAGGATGTCATGGCTCTGAGTGCCAAGACACTGCTTTGGGTGCTTCCCTTGTCTTGGTGCCATTGCCTACTATTTCCTCTGCTTCAGAAATTACACAGCAAAAAATCTCACCACAACACACATTAAAATCCTCTGCATGCCCTCCTGTCTGCCAGTAAGCCCTTTAGTCACCAAAATTCAACATGCCAGCATTAATGCTCCTCAGAGTCTTCTCAGTCTCCTTCTGCCTCCTCTTGCTACAGTCCTCTCTCCACATCCCCATCCATCCCTACCGGCATCTGTGAGTCCCTTTCCTGTCCTCAACAACACATGCAAAACCACTTTTTTCTGTTTTGTTTGGTTTTTTTTTGTTTGTTTTTGTTTTGGGTTTTGTTTTGGTTTGGTTGGTTGGTTTTAGTAGGGTTTGTTTGTTTTTTTATTCTTCCTAAAGTCAAGATAAGGATAACCCATGTTCCCTTTGCTCAGATATGGCGGTCCCTATTTTTTCAATTTAGATAATAAGCTCTTTGGTCTGAAACTGCTTCTTATTTGTTTATACAAGGTGGGGTAAGATGCTTACTTGGAGATGCAGGCTGTTGGATGCACCTGCTTTACACACTACCTGCACCACACAGGTTCAGTCTCAGCCAGGACCTTCAAAATGTGTTGAAGCTAACAAGACAGCCAAACCTCTGGTTTAGAAGTCCTCTGTTCTGAAAACTAGGAATCTTCAAGAATTAAAAAACAGGCAGCAACAGATGCAGCTTACCAGCTCCTTTCAATTCTCAGTAAAGCCCACAAGTAAAGAGGCCGCCTGGTCCCCCAGACAGCCAGAACTACGGCCTTCCCTGAGGGGAATTTGGAGTGTAAGGGCAGCACCTCCAATTACGGCACCAAGTAAGAAGGTGAGAGGAACTGCACGTGGCGCATCCCACAGGGGAGTGAGCGAGCCAGACCCGTAGAGGGGTTTGTGCTGGCCAACACAGGATCAGCCAGATCCATACAACTGAGCGTTCACGCCTGCTAGGTCTCCCACGCAGCCGTCACTGTCACGCTCGGGGGGCCTGGGCAGGAAGGAGGCGGGGGAGCTGTGGCTGAGGGACCGCAGGCTGTTTTCCCAAAGCTCATCCTTTTCCTTCTCCTGAGGTCTCCTTGGAGTCCATTGTGTAAGGGGCTGCTTCTTCCAGCCCTCGATCAGAAGAAAGAAGAGAGTTTTCAAATACCTACATCAGCCAGACTGTATCAGGCCCTTAGATGCATTCAGGCAGCTACTCCTTCTGAAAGCAATGCAAGTTTTTGCCCCTAACCCCATTTAAGGAACAGGGCTGCATGGTCTTTTATTTCCTTTCCCTGCTTTTTATTTTGTTTTGTTTCCACCTTCCAGAGCCCTACGTCTGCCAGAAGCAGAAGTGTGATCGTTTCTCACATGCACACGACAAGAAAATTACCAGCAGGAAATGGCTCACACCTAATACACTGCTCACTCTGCAACATTTTTCTAGTGTCTTGAAGTTTCCTGTGCCATCACTCAACGAGACAGAATCACTTCTGTTTAGTACAAAACTACTGAAAGTTAAAATAATTACCTACAAAGAGAGTACATGTTTCTTTCATCTAATTAGATAATATGCCCAGGTGTTTAGCACCAAGGCATCTACTCCTTAATTGGAAAAAGTCAAGGACAGAAACTAATTAGCAGCATTAATCAAAAGCAGAGGTCTATTGATAATTAACAACACATCACCACCACAAACCCAGTACCTTCAATATAAGGTGTTCCAAATCGTAAAATGAGAAGGCCAGAGCTTTACAGTGTTTCCAGGTGCTATTTTTTGGTAAAACTACACATTATTTCCCCAAACTAAAGAATACTAGTCAGACTAAACAATGTCATTTAACACCTGATGTCTGTAGCACTTGGTCCTGTAATTTGCCAAAAAATAAAGAAAAATCAACATTCCTAGGTATCTGTCTGAGTTACTGCAGTGCCAAACAGCTAGCCAGATCTGTGTTTTCACTGGAGCAAAATGCTACCTACCCTACTCAAGGGAGTGGTCACATGCTAGCAAAAAAAAAAAAAACAACCATACAAGGGGAAGTGATACGTACCATCTCTTGCTAAGATGATATTGTTGCTGCTCTCCACAAGGATGAGAGGTTACAGATCTTAAAAGTGCTGGCAAGACCTCAATTTTTTTTTAAATAATGGTCTACTGAGCTGCAGTAAAGAACATTGGACCTGCTGTCTTCCTGCAAAAGCCTCTACAGCAGGCAGAGCCGGAGGGGAAATCCATCCCTCTCCAGCTCTTCCCGCCAGCCCTGCAGTTTAGGAACACCACAGAAGAGAGTCTGCAGTTTTCTGAGGGTGCCAACGCATTCAGACGCATCCCAGAATACAAGTTAAGTTCAGACGCATGGGGTTTTAGGTTCACTGGTGTTCAGCAAGCTGAGGGTGCATTTGCAAGTGGGAGAAACTGTTGCGCTGTCTTCCCTCTCCTCTGTACTGCGACTCATCGTGTTGCTCCTTCCAGCCTCCCGCCACGCTCCTACCCAAGCTTCTGATTTAACTCTTCTTCTCTGGGATTCCCATTACAGAGCTAACAGAAATGCATTTTCATGGCAGGCTCAAAGTTATCATCACTTGCAGAAACACAGTCTGCAGCTGGTTACTGCCAGCTGAGCTGCAAATTAGATTATTAGAATATTAACAATGATTTTCCCAGGCTCTGACACGCCGTTAAGTGATTACTTACAAGAAGGAAAGCATCAAGGGAGGGGAAACTGTAAAGCAGTGAGGCTCAGTGTTTGAGACCACAGGAGCTGCACTCTGACGAACAAGATACCCACAGAAACAGAAACCTTTGCCCACATCTGTGAAGTCTGCTCCACAGTTCACCCCAGCACATGGAGCCTGCAGCCCTTCACCAGCTGCGTAACTTCTCTCTCTGTTCACTTTCCCTTTTCCCATCTACTGAAACCCTTCTGTGAGGCAAAAGTGAACACTTAACTGACTCAAAACTTAGGAGTAGGTCAAAAACTGGGGGAAGAGAGGAAATCTTTGCACCAGACTAACAGGTAGGCCAGTCATTTGCAAACAAAATGTCTAGACCCTAACAGCCTGTGTGCTTTAATCCCCCGACTGGGCAATGGAAGATTTAACACTCGTTCCCTACCCTTTACTCACATGCACTTGTGTAAGAAGTTAATAATCTCATTTATTTCACTGCGCCAATTTGTGCAAGAAAAACCAAGGATGTATATAAATGCCTGCACGGCTACAGCAACGCCTGTGTTTCATCACCCCTGTTTAGCAACCACTCTGTGTTTTGCACGCATTGCATGCTAGATACAGTGCCCACCAAAAACTTCCCAGGGACATAAGCCCCCTGCTCTCCAGAGGCTAAAGTTTACTGAGATATGGTCTTAATATGTTCCTCAAATCGAGGTTGTAGCAGTTCTTCATTCTTTTGCACCAAGGAGAGCTATTACACATCGCCCTTCTCCCTGAGGGCTAAGGCAATGGAGACTGTTACTGATACAAAACAAATGCAGCTACGCTGTAAGCCTGTTGCAGCTCCAACACAATCTTTTTATTATTTTGATAATTCTGTTACATCTGTGTTACTTAGCCAAGAGATAAAGCAAAACAGGAAAAAGATAAATGTTCATGTCATTTGGTGTGTGGACCAAGAATAATTGCCATCAATACTGATTAACCCTTGGGGACGCTACTGAATTTAAAACCTGCAGACAGTGAAATCCCAGCTGATACATGCTCTGCTTTGAGTAACACTCATTACATGTTTCTATGTTTATTTTTATCTGAGAAAACCGTGAAACTAATGGTCCCACACTGGGAATAATATGTTATCATATGCTCCAGGATTGTGCAGTTTCTGCAGCTCGCTACACCTACCAGGTGCTAATCAATGACAGGTTGATTAAAGCTCTTCCAAAACTGAATTTTTTGTAAAATCAAAACATTTCTGAGAGTTCAGCAGCCTCAAAAAGGATTTGGTAATCTTCTAGTTCAGTACTATTTCTTCAGCAACACACTTCAAGTTTTTAATGAATATAAATCACCAGAGACCAAATTCTGCACCACCCTACTGCAGACCTACCAGGTTAATCGACTTCACAGAGGTGGCATGAATTCATGCAGAATTTGGCTCTAGCAGTCATACTTATGTAGTTTTAGTTATTGCACTACAGACAGTGAAAACTATGGCCAGGTACCGAATCTGTTGTTAGTGCAAAACCAAATCATATCCTGACTCGGTTACGTGACATACCAGGGCATCAAAACCTACCACAATCATTTTAATAAAGTGGACATTTTGTTAGTAACATTAGCCAGGCAAATGAATTCTCAGCAATCTGTCTTCCAATTCATATGTTTTAAAATGTAATTTTCCACATGTAGTTTTTATTTAAGCTGTACAACAATTTCACCCATGGCTTGCTCCACAGCTAGAAATGGATGTTTCACTGGGGCTTCGTATGAAGGTTCCCATGGCTGCTTTCATCACACTCAGAGCTGTTGTGTGACAATACAGTACTGTGTTTAGGTGCCGGAAGAACTCATTATACCAGGTCATACTAAACATAAGAAAATATTCAGTAAATGTCCTGGCATTTGTTGTTGTTGTTGTTTTTTACTTATGACTTCTCTGTATTATAACTACCTCTTATCCATCAGAAAGTATTTATTTAATTGGGCAGAAAAGAGCATGTTGTATTCAATCAAGTAACATAACATTAACAGAATTTTAAATTAAAGTTTCAACCATTGAAAAAGAACAGATCTAAACTACTGATCTGTGCACCAGGCTTGGAAACAGCTGTATCCAAAGCACAGAGATGCAGTTATATGGAAGAGATTTCAAATATATTAACTTGTTTGTACAAAAACTGCCTTCCCACAATTAATACCAGTAGTATTATCAGTAAAAGGAGATCTGGATTTACTCTATACTGCACACTTAGAGTAAGTTGTAAAATGTGCAGTAATATGTGAAAAAGTCCTCTGTCATTGTACAAAGGAAAAAGTGGCAACTGATTTTTTTCCCCAAGGTTTATACTTCAGTGATCGCCATCTTTAGGAAAGGAAGCACAGCACTCCTTAAATGTGCAACCAACACTGAGAAGCGTCCCATCTAGAAGCACAATCGTGGACTTCCATGGTGCCGTTATCAGGCCAGGGCAAGCCCTGTTTCCTGCCCGCTCAGCTGGGCAGCATATACACGGTTCCACTCCTGTAGCACCACCTGTAACTATCCTAGAGCTGCAAAATACTGAATGAACTACACTTTGCAGTATTTGTTTAAGACTTGCTTTTTATTCCCTGACTATATCTCAGCCAATGTCTCAAAGCACGTACGAGTTGTATTTCAAAGTGCTCCACTTTTCTTCAGAACATCGCGCTGTCTGCCACAGCTACAGCCAGGACCCAGCACCGGAGGCACTCTGCTCGTGTGGGAACGCAGCCAGAGCTCCCTGGCTGACTTTTAGGATGGCCAGGCTGGCCAGGCACTTTGGTGCTGCCATGTACGCCATGCACACATGAGCAGGTAGGAGGACGGTGAGTGCCTCAGGTCCTCTTCCCACTGCTTCCCTTCCCTACTGGCTTCTACCACAATTCCACTGTACGGGGTCTCCTCCCATTTCATTTAACAAAGCAGAAGCCTGTAGCCCAAGCGTGGGGCATGGGAAAGTAGTACCTATCACTATTTTCTTATCTGTCATATAAAGTCACACAGAAATTTAACCATACTTTTGTTAACATAGCCTACATGGAAGCTTCCAATACTGATTAGCCAACCAGAAATGAAAGTTATTCAGCCCTCTGTTTTCAAGCATAAGCCATACTTTATAGAGCACATAGAACTCCCTATAAAGCTGAGAAAGTGTTTCCAATCTTTGGTTCTTCCTTTTCTTCCAGACAAAGAGTACAGGACAGATTCTGGGGTGAAAAATATTTACTAGACAGCAGGGAGTCACCATTCCTCTTCCACATCTCCCTTGTCCAAGGAGGGAAGTACAACACAACATTCCCACTTGCGATTCTCTACACAATAAATGATATAGAGATCAAATTAAATTTTGCAGATTATGGTATGCAAAGATTCAGTCTGGCACCTGCATATCCCCTGAGACAATGATTAAGGTTATTTAAGGCAGCAGTTTCAAGATAAATGTTTTCCAGTTCTCTAAAATAAGCAATGTTGATAGTATTTGCAATTTCTGTTACAGAAGCATCTAGAAATCCCAGCTAAGGACCACAAATCAGCAGTAGTCACCTTTTATATCCATATGTTCAGTGAAAGCTACCTTTACCAAAAGAGAGCTCATTACCTAAATGACTCACAATGCAAAGCAGGCAGGATGCAGTGCGAGGTGCATAAGGCAGAGAAAGCAGAACCTGTACAGCAAGAACGTACACAACACAGGCGTAGAGGCTGAGGGAAGGAAAAGATCTAATGGACAACCCATTTTCTGCAAACATGAGACAGTATCTTTCCCTGTGTAGATGAAATGCCATCAGATTGATATACCATTGAGTTTCACACATCTTGACATGCCTGCAGATTTTATTTATTCTATATGGCAGTAGTATGCAGGAACTCTGTTATATTCCTGGAGCCATTATGCCTATAAGGTTCACATGGTTCACCTGACCAGAAATGTACGGCATCTCAGGCCCTGCCACCAAAGGCCGTAGGTGACACCTGTGCCTACCTGCCAACCTTGAGGATGAGGCAAGTTCTCTCCCCCCCAGGAATAACTGACCTGCAAGGCGAGACACGGGGCTTGCACAGGTGGCTCCTGAAGGTAACAGACTGTGTCCTGGAGACATCAAAGACTGGAATTGGGTCTTTCCAGAAAAAAGGAGAAGGATCTTACCGGTGTGCCAGGACTAAAAAGGGGCATATGCCTCTGAGAGGGCCAGAATTCAGAAATTTGACTGCATATGACAATTAGAGTCAAAACACAGTGGTGGTAAAAACTGACTGAAATGAGTCATTTTCAAGGTTCTGAAGTAATACTGGAAACCTACTCTGTCTCTCTGCTTGCACAGTAATATGTTTCAAAACAAATAAGTATCTTTTCTGGAGATGTGCACAGAAATCACACCTCTCTCCCACGAACAAATCTGAAAGCATGTCAAAGTATATGATCAACACGAGAAGACGGCTTAAAGGTGTGCATGAATAATAAAAAATAAAAATAAAATAAAAAAATTAAAAAATGGATCTTATTTTAGGTGTGTTTGTCCACCATATGCTGGACGGTTTAATAAGATACATTTGAGTTCTGCTAAGGAAAGTCTCAATCTCCCAAAGCGTTCATGAAACAGGTCTGTAGAATCTTATTAACATGAAGTCCGAGAGCATAAATAGGTGTACATCTAATTTTAGTGAAAGTACTTTCTAAGACTTCCAAAGTACTCCAGTGTCTTTTCCAACACTTTTTCCTAGAGAAACAGCATCACCTTCAGGCCAAAAAAGATCACATTCCAATTTCTTTAGTCAGGAAAGACCTAAAACTTCTCAAATCTTGCATGTTTTTTGTTTATTTCTGATCCTAGACTGCAAAACACGAGCACACAAAAAAAATTGTTATTGAGGTGTACACAAATTTAAAAAAAAAAAAAGTATGGTCTCTCGTAGTTTTTGATCCACTGAGGTTTCAGAACAGTCTGCACGGTTGGGCTCAGAACAAAATAATAATAGCAAAAACAGAAATACAATTTAATATAAATAGATGTGTCAGTAGTAAATAACCAGGGAAAGTTATATAAAGGTGTCCTGGGAACTGTGTAGCAATATTCTCCCTAACACAACCACAGGTGCACCAGTACTAATGTTGACAGTAAGTTCAGCAAATGGAAGAGAGGCTCACAGCACTTTATACTAGTCTTCATTAATTCCAGCTTGTTTATACTCAGTGGAACCCTGCCTGTACAGAGAATCAGCCCTAACCAGAGGTATCAGCAGTGGGAAAGTGACAGCATATAAGGAGAAGAAATGAAATAACACAGGGCATGGAAAAACTGAGGATATCTCAACTGAACGCATGAGATTAAAATGAGTGCCCCGTGAATTCAGAAAGAAAATAAGAGCACCTCAGTCCTGTCCTTCTACATCTTTCTTTGTTCTCTCTTTCTTTGCAGTGGGCCAGTTTTACCAATAAACATATCGGTAACCAACTACCACAGCAATTATTCTGAACCTCTCCAGTAACAATAGTATAGTCAATAAGGTCAACATGGTATATGAACTACAGAAAACAGGATGTTTCAGAGTGTGCAAGCAGAAGAAGCTCTCAGCGCAAATTAGGTCAAGCTGAACAAGACCTACATGCACACTAGGAACTTCCTTCATACCAGAAAAAAAAAAAAAGTGGACGTACCAATACACAACTTCAAGATAAATACCATTTTGTTGAGCTATCTTGAATCAATAATTTGAATTACTTTCATGCTACTGCCTTTCCTGGGGGAAAGCCTCCACCCATGATCATCTTTAATGGTAAAAAGCTGTTGAGCGTAATTATGCTGAGAAGCCACGAGAAGGGAGGTGTGACAACGGTCTGTTCAACCCAGACTGTTGGGAATTACCATTCCATACAGCCGAGAACAGGGGCTACCATGCCAATTTAACTGCTGTGCTTACTTCTTCAGTTCTGCACCAGTGGTTGCACCTGCAGAGCTGCCCACAGCTGGCAACTCCTCTGCTTGTCTAGATGCCACAGTAGGTCCAGAGAGGAACAGGATGATCTTTTTTCATCACGTCCCAGGCTAGCTTGTTGGGATAACTGTAGAACATTTTGGACCTCTGAACAATCTCCATAAGCTTTGGCTTGTGTAGCCAGCAGCTGCCTGACCTCTGGACAGCCCTGTTCCACAGCTGAATTGCAAAGTGACAACTGAAAAGAGAGGGCGCTTACTTTACCAGTGCTAAAAAGCTAACTTTTAACCCAAGTGCTGTATATTAAAATTCCTGCTCCAAATTCAGATGTAAAGTACTAAAATAAAGAAGGAAATGTTTCCACCATTGCCCTAATAAAAGAACAAATGTCTCTCTCTGCCCAGAAAAGAACAAACGAATGACAGTGACTTCTTCTATATTAGTTAACCTTTTGCTAGCTTTGCCTTTCTTGTATTAGTTTTGGATCTAGTTTTAAAACTTTCTGCTCTTTTAACAATCTTGTATTTCATGGGTTAGCAGTGGCACATTTAATCCTGAGGAATAATTTTACTGTAAATTAAATTTGATTCGTTGTAACAGATGAATTACAGTGAACTCTCCAGCTTATTTTATGTAACCTTACATTGCAACAAGAGAAACTGAGAAAGAGAGGGCAGATGCCTTCAGTGAATAGAAAACTTAGCAACTCAGTTACTTCCTCAAAATGCCTTCCTTCCTCCTCTGTATCACTTTACACAGCATGATTTCCATCTATCAAGCTGTTCTTCATCCAGCACTCGTCTTGTACAAGTAACGCACCAGGTTATCTCTGCAAGCGTCCAATCAACTGGTTACATGCCTACAAACAGATATTTAGGCAAAAACACGTGTGCATGCACACACACACATTAACAGAGCTAACAAAATCACTGTCTGTGATACCAGTGTACATAGTCTGTGCAATTTCTCCCCTATTGTCTTTGAAGGATAATGTCAGTGTTTACTACAGCAGAACACAAGGCCAGGCTCCCCAGTTCACTTCTTAGAAATTCTACAGGGGAAGTGAAACGGAGGGAACCAGTCTCTACACTAAAAACACAAACTGCTGAAGTTCTCAATACAAAATCTTATTGCTGGTATTCCTAGCGCAGCTGAGCATTCCTGTGGCTTCAGCTCGATTTTTCCTGTGTGGAAATGCAAGCTGAGCTGTTGAAATCGAGAGGTTTTACACCTTTAATTTGGATTAGCCAAATCCTCGCTATTTCTTTCTTGTAGCCCTGCCCTCCTGCACATCTGCACTGAGTCAGTACCTGAGTAAGAGTACCTTGCTGAGTGCTCCCACAACCAGGCACAGCTGGGAGTGCCATGGGGCCATTACCTGGGGACCTGCAAATAGGCAACCTGATCCACTGGGTCTGCTACAACACCATTTTCAAAAGGCTTCCTTAGAAATGTTTTTCAAGGTTTTCCTGGCTTTTTTGTAAATCCCTCAGGCTGGTGTCCTTAGTGCAGTCTCAGCGGTGTCACCTGTTCCCACGTGTTTTGCCTCTAGGGCTAGGCTCTGGCTGTTCTGTAACATGGGGTCTTGCCTCTTAGGGCTTCTATTGCCCTGAACTGGAACAGTCTTGCATTTCATTTTTCCCCTAGCTGATACTGTGAAGAAGGCAAAATTGAAGAGTGCACCATGGCCAATGTCACTCCTCCCACAATGTTGAGGATTTCTTGAAACAGCAAGGAGGACATGAAATATGACAAGTGAGCAAGCCAGGTGCTTAAGAAATCTGTCAACAACTGTGATACTGGACTAGCCTTGAACTACAAAAAGAAGGAGCCTAAGCAGTTTTGCAGGCTGAGAAAAATATGCCTCCCGGATGCAAGACCAAGAACTGATAACTGCAAGGCCGAAGTTGTTAACTACAAGGGGCCAAATTTAAGAGTTGTTGTTCAGTATAAATCAACCAATGGGGAACTGTATCTGTGTGCTACGCCCGCCGTTGTTTGCTATAAAAATGTATCTATTCGGGCAATAAATGAGCATGATTTAACCATATTGGTGTATGTCATGACTTTGGCCGTCCGGATCCGGCGACACCACAAGAATTGTTCTCTCTTTACCCCTACAAATGCTGGCAAATAAAAACCTCCCATAACACGATATCCTTTTTTGCTGACTCTTATTACAAGATAGGTGTGCAAGCAGGTGAATGAGTCCCTGCACCTGAAACATGCAAGGCAAAGTAGCTGACTCCTGCATGAGCCAAAGCTACCGAACTCTTCCCTCCCTACTGTTGCTCACTTGGGCTTTTTTTCTCCTCACAACCCTCTCTTCCCCCATACACTGCAGCTAGTGGCTGAAGGACTGCTTCATCCACCCTGCACCTAGCCCAGACAGAAGATTCACTTGATGACGAAGCAAACTAAACTTATAATTTAAAGAAGTGGAGAGACAAGGAATGATCAGAAGAAAAGGTGAAGGAAATGTAAAGAGGAAAAAAAAGTGCAGATAAATTTCAGAGTCTTCAGCATTAAGTGCTGAGGGACCAAGACAGCCAGTAAATTCATGTCATGTGCAGGAAAGAAAAACAGTTTCAGGGAACTTCTGCAAAGATGGAAGGAAATTAGAAAGAGGGTTCACTAAAGACAATGCTGAAAAAGCAGTTAAAAATAGAAAAGTTCACAGGTAAAACAGCCTTAAGGCGAAAAAAAAAACGTGCTAGGGACAAGTGAAACAAAAACAGAATAAACATTAAGAGTTTAGAAGACCTTTATGTTTGGAGAGGCAGGAGCTGAGTGAACCACATAAAAATATTATTAAGATTCAGGTTGTCCTTCCAATTTTCTTTCCAGACTCTGCTTCCAGGTAAACATCATACCCTTCAAAAACTTAGCTTGGAACTGGGTTTTTTCAACTTCGAATACTTGGGCATTGCCAATAACCCTTCAAAAACAGGAATCAAGAAAGAATTGATGGTGCCACGTATAACACCTGTCCCATGAGACAAACTCACGCAAAGACATACAGTGAATTTAGCCTTTTTGGAGATTTTAGCCAGAACTCTACGTATTAGATCTCAATGTCATTGCTTCACACAGTAAGATGGAGAAAAACTGTCTTCACTACTTTTAAGCTCTTTGTGGGTTAAAGCAGCATATGTATTTAACCAGAAAGTTTGTATAAGCCTAAAAGATAGTTATGGGAAATCTCAGGTTTGCTTTGCCTAGTATAGCTTAAAAGTGCAGCATAACCCCGCACCGGATCACCAGACAACACCCAAAACTACACACGTCTCCACCAGTGAAGAACCAGAGGTCAACAGCCCAGGAAGTTTCGTCAGCGAGGCCGGAGGTGCGGAGGGACACGGCTGCTAACCCGAGCTGGTTTCTTTCCCCTCTCCCATAAGTACCAAGACCTTCTCATAAATAACGCTCACGTCGCTTGATAAGGGCTGTATTTAATACCGCCCCACTTCTGTTCTAGCTGTCAGAAAATACTTGCACAGAGGACACCTCATCCATTTGCGTACCCATTAAGGAAAATATTAATGAAACATGTAGCAGCAGCTGCACACCCCCTCTGCACTAGAGAGGAGGAGATCACGAACGAGGAAGGGAACCAGCAGGAGCCTTCGCGGTTCTCCGTGAAGACTTCCTTCAGGATTAAAAAAAAAACCAACAACAACAACAAAAAAACAACTAAACATCAAAGAGCCGGGTGCAGTGCGCACGTGAGGAAACCGAAACAAGCGCAAGCCGCGGGTGCCGGTGATCCCGTACCTCACGGCCGGCCAGAGGCAGCGGGGCGGCCCTAACGGCCCTAACGGCCCTCCCGCTCCGGGGGCGGTCCTGGGGGCGGGGCGGCAGCCAGCCGCGGCGCCCCTTCCGCCATTTCGCGTTCCGCGCTCGCCGAGCTCGACCGGGAGCCTGCGGGGCTGATGCCTGCTGCGGGATGCGGCCGGGGGGGCTGCCTCCCACCTCGGTGAGCGGAGGTAACGTCGCTGCCCGCGGGCCGGGGTGCCCGGCTGCGGCGCGGGCGCTGGAGCCGCTCCGTTAGAGGGGAGGGCGGGCGGGGCAGCGTCCGGCCCCCAGCAGCCGCCGGGGTTTCCTGGAAAGGCGGGCGCTTTCTGGTTGCGCTTTGAGCGCATCCACGTCCCCAGCGGCACGTTTGGGAGTCGAAGGACGCAGCTCGGTGCCGGGGGCGGGCTGCGTGCTCGAGGCAGGCCCCCAGCCGGAACGCGCGGCGTTCCCGGCGTGCAGCTGGATCGCAGGTTAAGAGCGGCGGCTCGTTGGGACCGCCGCTGCCGCAGCGTCGCTGAACGCAAATCGCGGCAGCCTGCGGGGAGCGCTGTAGCTGCCCTCGATGCGGGTAACGCTCTAGCTCTAGGCCAGAAGTTGGTGAAGAAAAATCCGCAACAGTGGGCTGGCGGGGCTTTTCACCGTTAGGCTTCAGTGGCGTTCCGTCGTCGTCCCCCCCGCCGTGCTGGAGCGGCGCAGAGGGGCCGGAGCCGGGCGGCACCCCGCGCTGCTTCCTCGAGGGCCTGCCTGGCTCACCAGGAGCACTGCTGACGGCGTGTGGAGAAGGGGCTTGGGTTTCTGAGGTTAAATGCTTCTCTAGTTCGCACGGTTTCCGTAATGAAGTTGATTCATACATCATACTGCCGGTGTAGGTTTAGAACGTTCCTCTGCGTGAAGTATCTCTTAGCTGTCTGTCTGTCTCTCTCAAGATTCAAATGAGTAAATTTCTGTTTAAAAAAAAAAAAGTGCCATCTGCTTGTTTCAAAGAATAGGGCATGTTTTCTGCTGTACAGATGTGAAACCTTTCAGAAATACAAACCAGTAACTTTTAAAACTTGCTTTTAAAACCTGCTTTTTTTTTTTTTTTTTTTTTTTTTTTNTTTTTGAAGCATCCTATCCAAAATGACCTAGCCTGAACTCAAGTTGAAGACAAGCTGCCACTGCAGATGAGGTGGAAGTGGGAAGCTGAGTTTTTGAAGTGCTGGAGGCTTCAGGCAGCACCCAGGAGTACCCAGCTGAGTTATTGTGTTGGTAGTCTAGGAGCTGGCTGATGAGGTGAGTGGGGACTGGACTCACAACACATTTCCATGGCTTCTCTCCAAGGGCTGCTGAGTCTCCAAGGAGGAGGGGTAAGAAGAGCTAACAAGAGTTCTGACAGAAATGGTTTTCCTCTTGAATTTTCACTGCCATTGATAAATTTGTGGAGGACATGGATTTAGACAGCTGTGCAAACTTGGAGAAACCTGTTTGGTCACATTTTTCTTACATATTCAAAGGTGCTGAACCATAGAATATGTAAGAAATATCCAAAATCAGATCCTGCAGGTGTAACTGTTCTTTAAAGTGACTGTAAAAGTAACATTGCTTTCTGTGTGGCTTCTGGACAAAGCTGGTTACCTTGTTGAAAGTAGAAAGATTTTTTTTTTCCTACTTGTGTAATCTGTAAACTTGATCCGAATGAGAAAGAAAAATTATTTTTTTTTCTGTGCCATTCACTAGTGCCAAAGCTAAATGGACTTGCTAGATATTGGTGACTTAATCGCTTTCCAGCTTGCTGATATCAGTGATGAACTTTACTTAAAGATTCTGTAACTAGTAAATCATATAATCTTATCCATCATTTTTAATTTTGATTGTAGAAAGGAAAAAGATCATTTTTATATCTGTGAAATATTCTTCGTGTTTGAATGAATTAACAAAATGAAGCAAACTGAAGTGAAAAAGAACTTTTTCTTCATCTGTGGAAGAGTTCATTACTTTGGAATTATGATTATCAGTTGCACAGATACAGGTTCTCAACACTTATCCAGTGACTTCCTCTAGTCACACTAAAATTTTGAGCAGAGAAAGAATTACATCTCAGATAAATCAGACGAATTAAAGAAAATAATAACCTTTAAAATACTGTGAGTTTGACCATAATATGCTTTGTCACAATTTTAAATTTTAAGCTGTATATTTTGCAGAGAAAATAATGTCATATTTAAAAATCAATTTAAATTCAAAAACAACTTATTATATTAAACTTGGAGAAGAAGATTCTTTCCAAAGAGTTATACCCTTTCTCAGTCATCTGTAGATTCACAGTTGTACTTTAGTACTTTGCCTGTAAATTGAAATCAGATCCTGCAAATATTAATATGTTGAGGGTAATAAATAGAGTAAAATAATAACATCTAGAAGAGAGAATATTTTAGTAGACTTTAGATATTAAAAAATTCTAACAAAACTTAACTTCCTTTCAATGATAAAATTATTAATTATTTTTTTTCTAACCTCCCTATCTACCCTCTTTCTGGAAACGTTTTTACAACAGTGATGAGTTCTTGTAATATATCAAATAAAGCCAATCAATCTTTATTTTAACTATATTTTATAAGTTGGAATCAGTGGCATAGAATTTTCCAATGCTGTCTTCATGTAAAATCAATAGAAATAGTCATGCTTTAGGTATTTATTTGAAATGGTAAGAACCTTTACATGGTGTTGTGGTTTAGCCCCAGCAGGCAGCTAAGTGCCACACAGCCACTTGCTCACTCTCCCCAGGTGGGATGGGGAGAGAATCAGAAAGGTAAAAGTGCCAGAACTCATGGGTTGAGATAAAGACAGGTTACCAGGTAAAGCAAAAGCAGCGCGCGCAAGCAAAGCAAAACAAGGAATTCTTTTGCTACTTCCCATGGGCAGGCGGGTGTTCAGCCACTGCCAGGACAGCAGGGCTCATCACACGTAATGGTTTCTTGGGAAGACAAATGCCATCACTCCCAAAGTCCCCCCCCTTCCTCCTTCTTTCCCCCAGCTTTTATTGCTGAGCATGATGTCATGTGGTGTGGAATATCTCTTTGGTCAGTCTGGGTCACCTGCCCTGGCTGTGTCCCCTCCCAGCTCCTTGTGCACCCCCAGCCTCCTCGCTGGCAGGGCAGTGCAAGAAGCAAAAAAGTCCGTGGCTCTGTGTAAGTACTGCTCTGCAACAACCAAAAACATCGCCACTATTTTCATCAAAAATCCAAAACATAGCATTGTGTGAGCCTCTACGAAGAAAATTAACTCTATCCCTGCCAAAACCATGACACATGGCGGGGGGGTGCTATTGTCATAAAATTGATTCTCTGTTCTGAGGACCACCCCCCAGGATGACCGCAGCAACTGTTTCAGTGCCAATGCTTCCCCCTCAACGCACTGAAGAGGTTAAAATCTTTGTACACAGACCTCATTTTACTTACAAGTCATTTGCCAATATGATTTGCTGAATATGATTGTTTTTAATGTATTTGCAGGTACAAAGCAACATGTTTATTTTACAATCAGTAGGCTGTATTTCTTAATCACTATGGAAACACTGATGGATGGACCACTGCATTTTTATCAATTTGGTAAGTTGCTTGTACCTTTACATTGTAAGGGAGGTAGTTCTGCTGATTTTTCACTACCACTCCTTCCAAGTTACTGAATTAAGATACTGTGATGTTATTATAAAGCTCTCCCTACAATAATTCAGAGTCAAGAATATAATGTATTATATTCTGTATACTCCATTCTAAAAATAAATCAGATCTTCCCATTTAAAAAAAAAAATGCTTTGAAACAGTATACTCCTTCTCTAAATAGCCAGTGAATGATCCAGTCTCGTTTCTTATCCTAATTTTTTTTCAGGACTCCTCAGTTTCTGAATTAGTAAGCACAACAAACACAGTTTGGCTGGGCTGTAATTGTAGTAGGAAACTGTCTTGATAGGATCACTTAATTCTGTAAAAAGGGCAAGACGATGATGAAGATTCCCTGTTCAGTTTACTTTATTATTAGCTTTGTTTCTGCAGTCTTAAGTTTACTGCAGTTATTTGGTCTAAGGTTTCTTTTTCCCTGTTTGCATCTCTTATGTAGAAGACTAACATAAAATTTTGCAACTCTTTAACTATCTTTGTTTCAACAAACATGATTAACAAAGTTACTGAAGCAATTTGAACTCTAGATGAACTGAATTTGATTTGATAGGGAAGAGATATTTAAAAATCACAAATACAGAGAGAAAAGAAAAATATTTATGTCAATGGGAATTCCTTCAGCAAGACAGCTGACACGTGAGGTGGCAGGGATAAGAATGAATGGCAAAAGACTGTTTGCGTCTCCTAATCCAAAGAGCTTGCTCTCTGGAAGTGTGTTGTTACTAGAGGCTGTACACTGACACTATCTGGTTGTCTAGCAGGACTATTGTCAATGTGCTAAAGTCTGTGGGATTACAAATCTGAGCTTGTGTTCAGGTGAAGAATAATAACCATTAAAGTATTGCTTTGTTATTCATACCCACTGCTTACTTTTTACATATAGGTGATCTGTTGCTATATTGCAAGAAATCGATTGTTCTAGTTTTAACTGCTGTTCTCTAAGGGGATGTTTATTATTCCATAATGATGTAGAAGAACAAGTGCAAAAGAAGGAGATATAAGCAAGGATGTTTGTGGTTTGAATGGTAAAATAAAGCTATAGAGATGTCTTCTCTTTTCTGGGAATATATATTTGCTGCATGTGCAACTTTAGTGAGCTGCTTAATCTCTTTGCATCTAATTTCAGAATGGATATTGGGAGCGTAGTTTAGTATTTGTGAAACAAACATCCTGAAAGCCAGATTTGTAAGAGATACTTTTGCTAAATATCCATCCCAAATGATTTCAACATACTCGGTGTCTAAGTATATTTGTGTGTGCTTCTGTGTATGCCCACTGCTAATTAAAGGGCAACTTTTAAGGCACTTCTCTGCAGCCATGAAGACTCTGTGTGGGTATCTGTAATCAATTTAGTAGGAAACTTTTCCTTTCCTCTTCCAGTATTCTCTGCAAAAATAGGTAAGATCATAAAATTACTGATGCATTAGATAATTCTCACAGTGTGTCTGTGACAGGACAGTTCCCAGGATGCCTTTTAACATCTGACACCCTGCTATTCTGAATCCCCTCTAATTTACCAAGAAGATGTATGCTGGTACTGTGTTTCACATCGTCCTAGCCATTATTTGTAGATTGCTGTAAGATTGCTTTATTTTTTATAAGGTATGTCCCAGGTTTTTTTTTTATTTTGGGGAGGGGGGTTATCCTTACTGTGGCACATCTTGCTGACACATCAAGCAATTCTGTTATATTATTTGTCATAGTGGGGCACCTGAGAACCTCAGTCATGGACCAGAGTGCTACCTTGTTAGTTGCTGTACAAATGTAAAGTCAAAACGACATTCTGCATGCTACAGAAGTTATCATTGTAAGCAAGATGAGGATAATAAAAGAGCATGTTAAGGCTATATAAATCAACACAGTTCAACAGAGGTATCAGAATAGTGGTGTTTTGGGTATTTTCATATTGGCGGGTAGAGGTTAGGGTGTCAAAATAAAAAAGATAATGGAAACAAATTTTAGGGAAAATATTGAAGTAATTTTGCAGATATTTCCAGGGAGTTCCTCTAAAGCATGGGGAAAAAAGCATGGATGTTTGAAATTGAACTAATGACCTCCTTGGACAACTGAGTATGAGAGTGAGCATGTCATCAGTAAGAGGACAGGCCACAAAATGCCTTTAAAATGAAAACAGGAAACTTATAATTGTTGCATTTAGAAAGCAGAAGGGAGCTAAAGTATCTTGGAAAAAAAATTAGGAGGGTCAGAACAATAATTTCAAGAACATCTCCAAGGGCCATGCTGAAAAGATACGAATGATGCTAGACAGTGTTGTCCAAACGCTTCTTGAACTCCAGCAGGCTCAGTACCATGACCACTGCCCTGGGGAGCCTGTTCCAGTGCCCAACCAACCTCTCGATGAAGAACCTTTTCCTAATAGAAAGAAAGCTGGAGTCAAGAGATTGCTCAGACTGTAGGCCTGACTGACAGGCTGAATGTGGTTTTAACCATGCCTTGTGACAGAACAAGTGTTGCAGTATCTGTTGGCTTTTGTTTCCTTTTCTTTTGCAGGCAGAGAACAGAATGGTGTAGAAACAGCTAGAAACACCCACAGGGTAACGTTACAGAAACAGGACACAAGCTTCAGTTTGGGAAGGTGTCGTGATTTTGTCTGAGATAGAGTTGATTTTCTTCATAGAGGCTTGTATGATGCTGCATTTTGGATTTTTGATGAAAATAGTGGTGATAACACAGCAATGCTTTCAGTTGTTGCAGAGCAGTGCTTGCACAGAGCTAAGGACTTCTCTGCTTGTCATGCTGCCCTGCCAGCAAGGAGGCTGGGGGTGCACAAGGAGCTGGGAGGGGACACAGCCTGACCAAAGGGATNATCCCTTGTTTTGCTTTGCTTGCACGTGTGGCTTTTGCTTTACCTGGTAAACTGTCCTTATCTCAGCCCATGAGTTCTCACACTTTTACCTTTCTGATTCTCTCCTCCCATCCTGCCTGGGGAGAGTGAGTGAGTGGCAGTGTGGCACTTAGCTGCCTGCTGGGGCTAAACCACAACAGAAGGATAAGCAATTGAACCAGAGAGGGAGTTGCAGGAGTTAGATGACTGAAAACAGTGAGTTATGTACCAAAGTTGTATTTACTACAGCCTTGAGGTTTCTGCACATTTACCAAAGGACATCTGTCCTTCATTACTGAAGATGATTCAACAATATTCCTCAAGCAATAACAGCTATCTATCTTATTCCAGAAAAGTTATAAGATTCTTGTTCTGACTTAACAGGGTATTTACTAGACAGGGTGAGCTACCTGAAATATAGTCAGAATCCTCTATGACAGTGTTTGGTGAGAACATCTTAAGTAGGTTTATTCAAACTGAGTCTTGAACCTCTTCTGGCAGGGATCAACATAAGCCTGAACCACGGAGTAGTTACCAAAGAACTAGCTCCTAAGAGCCTGGAATTAATGACAGTGGTTGGAGAAGGAGACATTCTGTACTCTGGGGGAAGAAGGAAAACATAGAGGAAAGCAGGAGGAGGAAGACGTGAAAGAGAACCCAGTAACTTACAGAGTCAAGAGACTGCCTAAACACTTCCACTGAGGGAATACCTAATATTGTCTCCGACTGTTGTGAATCACTATTGCCAATAGGAAACTAATAATCAGATGTTGTAGACATGCAAATGCACTAATACATAGTTTCATTTTCCAGTGTTCATCAGCATTCTGTGTGCAACTTGTTACAGCAGCTTGCCTGGTAAGAGGTTTCTATTGTCTTTCAAATGCTTTTCCTAATACTCTTCAGAAGACTTGCATGTGTTTACCAAGCATGATTTTACAACTTTGTGCTTTTTGAAGAAAACTTCATAGAAATAGAATACAGAAGGACAGTTCTTTGCATTGTTGATTCTATTGTGCTGAACTCTTTTTTGTTCTATGGTTGCTTTATTTGGGGGCTAATATTAGTCTTCTCTAATCAGTTTGATTGATTAGAATTGTTGCAGTCTCAAATTTGTTTGCCATTCATATTGATTGGTTGTTGTTTGCTTCCCCCCCCCTTCCCCTTCCCTTTCTAGAAAGGTTGAGAGGTGGCCCTCCCAGAAACCTACAAATGGAATCTTGCAACTTCCAGCACATTTTGTCCTGGCAGGCAGGAAGTGATCCAACTGTGCCAACATACTATCGTGTACTGTACGCTGACAACAGGCAAGTCTTACTTCATACAAGACAAACTTTTCTTTTAATGTTTACAAGTACAAAATAGGCAGCCTGGGGTTTTCTTCTTTGTCTGTTTTTCCACTCCACAAAGATACTTTCTTATATCAGAGAATCCAAATAGATTATTTTAGATTTTTAATTACTGTTTATTTTGATTTACAGGCAGTGGATAATTGCAAAACAGTGTTCAGATATTGCACACCTCTCCTGTAACCTAACAGATGATTTTAAAGATACGTCTCTTCAGTATCTTGTATTCGTTCAGAGCTTTGTAGGAACTGAAGTATTCAATTCTTCTGTACTTCATTTTGTGCCATTTACTGACAGTAAGTTCTCCATCTGCATTTGTTCATTTTAGTTTTTATTCCTACTTATGTATACTTGCTCTGCTAGCTTTACAGTAAAGCATTACAAACCAACTTGGTAGGTTTTGTTTATGTAAGAGAAGATGAGTTTGTATATAATCTATCACATCAGTTATAAAGTATAGAATATATAGATAGCTTTCTAAAATTTGGGGCTACAGTAGTTCTGATAAATGGACAAGGCTCTGGTTTTGAAATGAAATATGTATGTGAATATAGGGAAAACAGAATCGTGTTGTGCATTCACAAGCACAAAATAAAAATCGCTAGATGCATGAGATGCATAATTTAAAAAAAAAAAAAGTTTTTGTCTTCCAGTAGTCAGTGTTAAGAACTGAAGAAATACCATGTCTATGCTAGGTGTAGGGGGAATAGATTTACCTGTTGGTTCATCAACCTGCTCTTTTCCTTTTCCTTGCTTCTGAAGGAAAATGCTTATTAGCAGTGACATCTAATGCTAGAGGTGGCGTCACCCCTGGTTGTGCTTAGTATTTCATTTGGAACTAACACAGACTGAGGGACTGCTGGTTTTGAAGGCTCAAAAATTAGTGATGCTGAGACTGAAATTACTGACAATATATGTTTTTTGTAACTTCATACTAGGAATAACTGAAGGATTTGAGAACATCCCTCAGAGGTGGAGGTCCTTAGTCTTTCAGTAGTTAATTTAAGAAAGAGAAGTATCAGAAGGTGCATTGATGCATTAATTAATACGATGGCAGGCTTCTTCAATCGGGGCGGGGGACGGGGATGACGACAAACGAAAAAACATAACAGCATGCTCTGCATGACTGGGAACTGAAACTAGATAAATTTTAAGTAGAAACTAGAGGCATATTTTGAACTGACCACTGGAACAAACTACAAGGTGCTCGGATTGTCCATCACTGGCAATTTGAAATTTGATATTTTGCTAGTAGTTCTCTAGTTCAAACTGTAAGCAATTGAGTGAAGTCATGTTTTTCATGGCACAGGACATGGATGAAGCCTGTAGTCTTCACTGTAGTGTCTTCTTGTTTTACAATACTTTGACAGAAAAGAAACAACACTCTGAGATGTTTCGCTACTGGACAGAGTTGATGTCTACTGTCAAATAGCTCCAGTGGAAGCTCACTCCTGTTGACAGATGGATTTGAGCAAAAGCACAGAGGCTTAATGTAAAAGAGCCAAGAGAACAACCACACTTAACTGAAACCAAATTTAAGTTAATGTTTGTTTATAACTTAAAGCAAGGGATGGGAAAGGAGTAAGTTTGGAACCAAATTGAATGGGATGTGCTTTCCTGTTTGGGTGTAGATGAAAGCTTGCATTTGTTCTAAGTATTAAACTTTTTTTCCCCCTACCCTGTTCTGTTCTTTGAGGAACAGAAATAGTTGGCAAGTGTATATTGCTTTTTCTGAACTTTGCAGAGGCTGGCACATCAGTCTCCGCGTTGATCAAAATGTACATGCTTCTCGGAAAGATGAAAATGAAATCCAAACTAAATTTTCATGGTTTTTTTTTCCCCCATGTTATACTATGCAGAAGTGGAGTCTTACAGAGATAGTTTGTTCTCACACCACCTCTCAACACTTACTTCTTTCCTGTGTTGGAGGAAAGAAGATCTCTGACTTGATTCAGTATGGAAGTTCCTCTAGTCTTGATGGATGTGTAGTTTTGGACAGAGGAGATGCTTGGTGTCCATGGATCTTCAAATGTGTGTTCTGAGGAACTAAATTTGAGAGGTTACTTTGAACTCAAGGGCAGTCTTACAAAAGTGTAATTGTTTCACCTCTTGTCCTATTGTCAGTAGAATGCTCAGCTGCCAAATGTTAGACCTGTAGCCTTCCTTGCAACTACTGTGAATATGCGTAGGACCACACACCACTGAATTTCTACAAGGATTCCTTCCAGATGGTGACTAAAAGATGAGGACGAGCAAGAAAGTAGTCAGCTTTTCTTAAACATTAACCTCAGCTTTCCTGTCAAATAGATAAAAAGCTCACCTCTCTGTAGAGCTGAAGCAAACTGATTGCCTCTGTCACCTTTCCTCTTCTTCCCCTTCCCTCCACTGCTAATGGCTGCTTTCTGTTTTTAAAATCTAGTCATGTGGGAAAAGATAGTCTGACCACAGAACTTAAATGTTGCAAGGCCTTGTGGATCTACGGCAGTGACATACTCTCGAATCTAATTAGTCAGCTATGTACCCATCACTGAAATAGAATCAGTATTGAGTACATAGTGTATACTACTTCCATCTGGTTTTTTTTTCAATAGCATGCCTGGGACCACCAGAAGTTAATATCAGTTCCTGTCTAAAGTGCATAAATATCACCATAAAGCTGCCAACCTCTTACGTCAGAAGTAATGAAAAACCGCTGTCTTTAATTGATATATATAAAGAGCTCGATTATTATATAACACTGAAAACACTTGATGGAGAGCATAAGGTAAAGAACTTTTCTTGATGGAGAGCATAAGGTAAAGAACTTTTCTTGATGGAGAGCATAAGGTAAAGAACTTTTTTTTTACTTCTGTTTGTGCTTTAGAGAAGAAATACAGAAAGCATAAAATGGCTGTGATTGTCAGCAGATGCACAGAAGTGAATACGTGAATAGAAGGAGATACTTAAAAGAAAACAGTCTTGACTTCCTTTTACTTCAGAGTAGCAGGCCTAGAAGAGGAGTACTAGTTGTCCTGTATCCTTACTTGAAATAAAGCAGGGGGCACTGGCTCAAGTAATTATTCTCTGCAAAGCCGAGGGAAAAAGGCTTTAGTAGAAACTACCAGCAGGTGCTGCAGTTTCCTGTGCACAGCTGATCAGAAAATATGTTCAGAAACCAGTTCAGTAGTTCTCTGACAAACTGGAAAAATGTATCCAGTTTGTTTCTGAAACAACCTGTTCTGGGTCTGGGTTTTTTAATTTATTTTATTCTATGCTGAAATAGAGAGGTTGGTAGGCATGTTTAGAACTTAAAATGAGCTTCACAGAAATGGAGAAATAATCTTAAAATAGTAAGAGATCATACAATAAGGACCAAAACGAGGTATATTAGTTAGGAATAATTGTCTACATAGTAAGTAGGATGGTAACAGCTACATAGGCAGCAGTTTTGCCAGAAAGGATGACAAAATTCTGCAATATTACAAGCTAAACATGACTCACATGTTGCTGAGGGGGAGGAAGAGGGGAGAAAAGCCATGTTTTCACCTGCTCTGTACTTGGAAAGCCCCCTTACCTAGCTCCAGTCAGGGGTTCAGAAAAGGCACAGACCAGTTAGGCAGGATCCAGAAAGGAATAGTGAGGAATGTGGGAGTCACCTGAGCTTTGACCCATGAGGAAATGCTGGAATAACAGGTGGTGGTTTAGTGTAAACAAGCAAAGCACAGTTAGAGGCCACAGTCTGAGCGTGTAAACATTTTCTGTAGAAACAGAGGAAACACATTCACTGTGGCTGTGACCAGAAACAGTGAAGTGAAATTGGCAGTTGTGGAGACCTTAGGTTAAAAGGTAAGAGAAACATTAATACAAGGGCTGGCAAAACACTGGAATAAGTTGCCTAATCAGAGTGTGGACTGCCTGCACTGGAAGTTTTTTAGGCATATAAGGTCGGCATCTTGACATCAGCTAGTAGAGATGAAGTGAGTGTCTAGGTAAAACACTGAGTTACTGTATCAGTTTTTCCAGTTTCATATGCTACTGCAGTGTTTCTCTGAAATAGCCAGGTTTTATCAATGGCTTGGGATCTCTTTTTAGGCAAATAGTTAACTTTAAAACATTGTCTTTTATGGCAGAGGCCACCTGAGAAAACCACTGAAGAAACTTTTAATATTGCCATTGAAGAATTGTATCCAAATACAAATTACTGTGTGTCTGTTATGGTCACTGCATCTCTAAATAAACATGCAGTCCCATCAGCCTGGAAATGTGCAACTTCAGGCTCTGTAGCTCAACAAGGTAACTATGCTGCGGTGCAGGAACAGATTCTGTCTTGCTTATGTGCCAGTGTTTTCTTTTTACCCAGGAAGATTTACAAGTCAATTCTAAAAAATACTACGAGAGAAAGTACCTTCCAAGTGATAAACATTGTGCAGATTAAGTGAAATATAAAAACCCATCCACTTTGGGGCTACAAATCTATTGTTAATCCTGTGAACCATGCAAATCTGCACTAACTATGTAAATAGTTATCAAAGATGGTGTAATTTCTTTAATTCCTGACTCTAACTAGATATTTGGTCTCGTTTTGACCTTGGACCAGATAAACTGTAGCGGTCCCTTCTATCCAAAATTATTCTGTTATTCTAAGTAGCTGTTCTGAATGTGAAATATGAAATGTAATCATTGAAAACTTCACTCCTGGTTTTTTTTTTTCCTTTCCACTTGCAGATTATCATACAGTTACAATTGCAGGTGCTGTATGTGTTTCAATTGTGTTAGCTGTCGTCCTGAAGTGTATGCATGCAGGAGGTTACATTCTTCAAAAAAAATCACTTCCGCATACCTTGGTGTGTAATTTTCATATTTCTTCTTCCTGGTTGGAAAGAGAGAGCTTACCATATGAAATTTCTAGTTATATGATTAGGTACAAGTTCTGTAAGTGCATAGAATGTTTTAATTTGCAGTTTGTTTGTGTCAAAGATTGTCTACAGGCTACTAAATCTTGTCTATTCTGTATAACAAATATTTAGTGTCTCTTTCAAAACCATTTCTTGCTACTTTAGAGACAAGTTAGAGGGGACAGGCAGCATTGAAGAGGAGAGGTGCACGCACAGAATAACCTTAAATGAACTCTTCATGGTTCACAGAAGCAGGATAAGTTCTACAGCAGAGCACCCAGCATAGGACAATTGACCCCTTGCCCTTTGAAAATTACCTAATATATGTAAATCCTTCCTGCAGCAGACATTTCTTCCACTGTATCCGAACCAAGGCAATAACTCCAAAACAAAAAACCTAGGCCAGTTTTTAGGTGAAATGCACAGGGAGAAAACATGTTATCCACCAAGAAAGATGCTTTGAAAACTTGATATCCGTTGCTCCTTAGCAAAGCAATTTCTGGCACCTTTTGCCTGCGTTATTTTACCCTATCGCATTGTATTCTCTAGGAACAAATCCAATTCCCCCTACAATTGAATCAATCTTTCCTTTATTACTCCAATAATTAGATAATACCCTGAAGATTTGAGGGTTGTTTAGCCAGCTCCCTGGATGCTGGAGCTGTTTCAAGGTATTTGAGGGATACTACAACTGAAAGCAAATATTTTAAATTTGCCTTCAAGGTCTTTTCTTTATCGCATTTCCTTAGGAAACCAAGCTTAAAAAGATAGAAGGTAGCTTTAAGTCCCAGTCTGTTTGAGCATATTGTTCTTGTGGCATAAAAAATCCTGAGGCATAAAAATGGCCAAGAGTCAGGAGGCTTGGTCTCATTATCCCCGAAAGATGGGCCAGTTATTTAGGCACATCTGGAGAAGAGTCACTGTTAGTGCTCTAAAACACTCTTCCTATGCTTCATGGTTACTGTCCACAAAAGGAGTCAAGGAGAGCATTATGAGAAATGCTAAAAGTAAAAGTTAAACAGCCTGGTAAGACAGCAAAATCTGTGTTTCTCTTGGACATATTACACACAACAAATAAGAACTTGCTCTCAATTCACCTCAACAAGGAGACAAAGGACAGACCATCAAAGACCTTTGTAGAGATGAGATGCTGCTTTGAAGAAGCAGGCTTCAAAGCATGTTGTTTCTTAGGAAAACCGAGCCTGAGTTGTAGTATCAGTGGCAGCTTCTCAGTCAAAGGAAAAATTCTCTTTACTGAAATCAGATATACTTCGTGGGTCTCCAGCTTTCAAGTTCACGTGTATCTAGCACAATAGATTGGGATACAGTCATCTGCAGATACCTTGCTGCCAGAAAAGTATCCTAGTTGTTAGTTCTAGACTTCAGGACCACTTCTCTGGGTAGATTCATGTCCATCTTCTTTCTCCAATCTCAGTAATGATTTATTAGTGTATTCTGTTATAAACAGGAATTAGTGTCTGATGTGGAATGTCTGATAGTGGAAAACTCACCGGGGGAAAAAAAAAAGGATATTTATATTCGAGTTCTCTGTCAGAATCTAGAGTTTGCAGAGTTTCTTAGAAACTACCTCTTGTGACCAGGTTGTCATAATCTACCCAAACAGAGGAATTGGATGAAAACAAAAACAACAAAGAAAAAGAAAAACTGTTTAGCTCTGGAGGAAGACTTCCTTAGGGAGGAGGGTTGGGAAATACACATAGGAAACAGTACCTGCATCACCTTTTAAATGCTAAGCTATTCTCAGTATAGTGATTGACAAAAGTCCATGATTAAGGCAGAGTACTTAAGTAATGAAAGAAAGAAAAGAAATGGTAGTATATCACTCAAACAGTTCCACTGTTTTGAATAAAATAATCTTTCTTTGACTTTTTCTGTGAGCATGTGACATGTTTTAGTGCTTGAAGAAGTAAGGCCTTAGTTGGCTGTTTTTTCTATTTTAATAGAAAGAGAAGAGACTGAACTGCCACTAAATTTCAAGCAAAAATAACAAGATTCCTGGAGCTCATTTTTTTTGCTTTCTCCCCCCCCCCCCCCTCTTTTTTTTGTTCTTTTTTTTTTTTTCTTTCT
>VXAL01015882.1:97840-117619 GCA_013399475.1 Chauna torquata
TTTTTTTTTTTTTTTTTTTGATTAAAAGATTAAAAAAAAAATCACAGCAAGTTTAATTTTTAGTAAAGAAATAATCTTCTCTGCACAATCTTGCTATTCTCTTAGTAAAGCTTTACAGCCTTTTGTGAGAGGTGTTTTAGATACTGCTTTGTATTAGATTGCACAGCAGAGATGTTAATCTTGCTGCCTTCATCTGAGCATGGGAACGGGGGGGGTGTTTTTTGTTTTTGTTTTTTTACCAATGAGTGTTCTTTATTTTTTTATGTTCTTACTGCGCTCATAAGCAAAATCAAATTATTTTAGATTATGTAATTAACGTTACCCAAGACTTTTTTCCTCCTCACAGCTGTTATTACAAAACCATGCAGAAAACTTTTGTTACACCTCATATTTGAGAAACACTTCTTAAAATCCTTTCTCTCTTGCTCAGCCTTCATTTGCTTGAATTTCACTGTTCTGTTCCTTGGATTTCAGAGTGTAATTTTACAGCTTACAGCCTTGTTTTTCAAAATGCTTTTACTGGTTCTCTCTCCAAAAGCATAATGTTGATATAATTTAATCTGCCTAGAACAGAAACGCTTGAACATAGCACAGAAAAAAAAATGTAAAACATTTCAAATATAAATTACTTTTGGTATTATAGGTTCTTTTGGTTGTATGGATGGGTTTTCAGAGTAAAGATCAAACTTGTAAATCATTAATGGAGTTGTAGTTTGACATATGTTTGAAAGAGAACTTAGACTTCAGAGCAGGCTTGGCTTTGGAAAGGCGCCTTATTCCTGAACTGAGAAAATCTGGATATAAAACTACCTGGAAAGAAAGACCTGGGAATACTGGCCAATTGGCCAAATCTCTGAGCAGGACATGGAGATTTTTGATGTTGTCGTAGCTGATCTGAGCAAGGTATCATGGTAAAAAAAATCTGATATTCCTCCCTGTGTTATGATTTCTGGTGTTGTGTATTTTTGTTTTTTATTTTTGAAGAAATTCCCCCACTGCATTGTAGGAATAACCTAAGAAAATGAGAGTAACAGAGACTGTCCTCGCATTGTATTTCACAAGTTCAAAAACATATTAATGAGTATTACATGAATCTAAAGTTCAGATTTTTTATTTTTATTTTTTAATTGAGCTCTTCCTTTTTTAGGCACTTTATAGTGTGACTGTAGCCAGGTCAAACTTTGTTAGAGGCAGCTAAGGCAGAGCTGTGCTGTTGGAATTACAGGAGACTTTAATGTCTCCTATATGGCACACAATGTAATTGACAACCAAGCTGCTCATGAAATCAGGTAGTGGCACAAAAACATAATAAGGACAAGCCATTTTCAGAATACAGAAATACAGTATTCATTCTAAGGAGTTCAATCAGTAAGACATGCAAAGGTAATTCAAATGTTTCAGTTTGTCAAAGTGATCACAATGAAAAAAACATGTAAATGCTTTGCTAGAGGGTCTCCTCAGAAAAGACAGATGTTGCAACAGTTTGGTGTAGGAAGAGAAGTGAGTAATAACCTATGGAAGCAGTCCTTCCTCTCCCGGGGTGCCCACAGCTGTCAAAAGAGAACTGGGTTAATTGAGTACACGGGATATGTAGTCTGCAAAAACAAATCCCTTTGAAGACAAGTTCTATAAAGAAAGGGTTTATTTATGTCTGACCCATGACAGGAAATTACTTTCTTCTAATACATAAAATGATTTAAAGCATGAATTGTCATAGATTGTATAAAAAAATTCAAACTGAAAACAATGTGAAACTGAATTCTGCTCTTTCGTCTCTTCCACGGTTCTTATGTATAGCACTCATTGGGCCACCTGATGTAAAAGTGAAGTCTGAGTCGGGGTCTTTGCATGTGGATTTCATAGGCCCTGTTGCTGAGCATGAACATGACCAGTGGCCTTTAAAGCAGTATTATGGCTCATGGAATTACAGAGTACTGTACTGGAAGAAAGGCAGCAATACAGAGGTAACTCCTGCTTCTTGGATGTCGTGACTCCATGACCTTGATGTATGGTTTTCTTCGTAAAATGCTGCACTGATGAAGTTTCAAAAACTAACAGCACTGAAATAAAAATGTATCTCTACTATTTACAGTGTAATGAAGTCTAGTCATTACGACTTGGATTCAGAGCAAAATGGCAGAGAGTTGTGTAGCTAAACACTAGCATGGATATAGTTTGCTCTTTCCATAAATAGAAAAAAACGCTACTTTATGAGAGTTTATTCCCTCAGTTAGTGATGCATTGATTTGTGATGTGGTCTTCCCCACCAAATCTATGTATTTCACACATAACAAGCAAGGGTAAACTTAGAAGCTGTAACATCAGAGGTATCTATGAATACAGTGATAAACTGACTTAGGCTCAAATCTCATGTCATTCTAGTATTTGTGCTCTTTGTGGAACTCGAGGCTTTGTATACCACCATGGCTGGGGCCTTCTATTACTGTGACCGCCATCCTCCACCTTTTCACCTGGTCTCTTTCTATGAGTTGTAATTTGCCTTCTTTGTCTGATGGACAGTCTTTTCCACAGATGGATGTGTTACTCGGTTCAAAAGACCTCTCCATACAGAATGCATGGTGAAAGATCATAAATAATGTATTAATTACTTAGGGTCATAAGTTCTATTACAGGAAAAGAAGGAAGCACTTTACTGGAAGGTATCAGTCAGAATAATTAGGGCTTTGTACATCAGTACTATTTGCATTTAGCAGGACTCCACTACATATAATTCCGATTTGTATTTGTTACCCTGCAAAATTCCATGGCATTCCATTCCAGAAAATGAAGGATCATCAATTCCCAAAAAACATATTGTTTTTCAATTCCCAAATTACAAGAAACAAAAGTATTTTTGCATATGGGATGCAAACTTAGGCAAGTTACCAGAGAAAGTGGGAACTTCAGTTAGAATCTCTGCTTGCAACACTTCAGCACGTGAGTCTGGGAAATTTCCCATACTGATCAAAGAGGCAAAAGGGTAGACTAAGTAACTTCATAGGCTGTTTTTCTGAAGAGGATGCATGGTGCTTGCTCTACATAGCAAGTTCTCAATATTTTGAGTCTTCTCACCGCTGAGAAAGTCTGTTACTATGTACTGGGTCATGTCGTGGGGATTGCTATACTTTGCATGGACCGCATAGGTAACTATAGGGACATAACCAACTGTACCTCTAAATAGCAAGTTCCATCAGTTGTCAGTCACCTAGCAGCTTCCACAATCCTTTTGCTTTCTCTCTCTGTTTTATTGTGGGTTTTTTTGTTTTGTTTTGCTTTGCTTTGCTTTTAATTTTGTCTAGATCTTCCATCCTACTGGCTCTGTCTGAAACTAAGTGATGTTTTTCTGTAATGCCACTCTTAGGTGATCTCACTTAGTGAGGCAGTCGTTTCTCTCTGCAAGCATCTCATTAATCACATCTCTGCAGGGCTCTTTAGCCTACAACTTCACTCACGCAGCTAGAAGCAGCCCGAAAGTCAGTGGTATGAATGGTCTCACACTCTGACCACAGGTGAAATCAGTGTGGAGTTAGCAGTTATTTGACATTGGTAGGGCATTTCATTCTGCCTTTTAAAGCCTGATTCACACTGCAGCTTTAACTGCTAGAGTCTGTCCTACTAAATGTCACTTTAATTACTTAGTCCGTTCACTGGACTTATGCTTTCCCAATTTTTTTGTATTCTGTTTTATTAGGTAATTCACGTGGATACTAAGCATAACTCTGAAATATTATCTCAGTTGGAGCCATGGACAATATACTGTATTCAAGTACAAGCAGTTATTCCTGAGTGGAACAAAACAGGGGAACTGAGTCAAGAGCTTTGTGAGCAGACCACCCACAACGGTAATGTCTGGAGCATCAGAATGTTATAAACATGCTAGTGAATTAGGAAATGTCAGAAGGTATCCAAAATGAAAATCAGCGCAATATGTAAACCTTCTGAAAATGGATGTTTGTTATTGTAGTATTGTTTGGTGGTTAATACGCATGCACCTTTGGAACTGAGGGCTTAGAAACTAAATGAAAGCTACAAGCGATATGGCGCTGATCACAATCACTTCACTGCAGAGGCCTCTGCATTGCTTGTGCTTTTGAAAATAAGAGTTGTATGGGGCACAGGCTCTTCACTAATCACACTGTTCCTGAATTTCCTTTAATGCTAGCTTTACTCACTGTCATATGAAAGCTTTTGTTCCATATACTTGTAACTGAGAAAGGAAATGGACTCCATATTGCAGTCTGCTCTATTTGTGGTGCTATTGCCAATGTTTGTCATGAGGCTAGGCCATGATGCTTTTTCTCTGTAAAACGTAGCAGTCATTAACTGATAATAAGAACAGTTATTTGGTTTATATGCTTTGCTTTTCACTTTTAAGGCAGTTAGGTACCAAAAGCACTTTCATTTCCAGCTATGCCAATTTAGCTGCTGTCTGTGGAATCCAGCAATAACTACTGCATGGTTGGACCCTGTCATCTCAGCAGGGAGCTTCAAGATAAAGGATTAGTTAAAAGAAAGGATAAAGCACTACATACTTTTTTCACAGGCATAACGTGTATTTCAGGTAACTTACACCCTCAGATAACTTGTAGAAAATCAGAGGCAGAGACACAAGTTAATGAGGAGAGGAGGCCTTCTGTGGGAAGCCCATGGAAGCTAACCTGTTCCTCGTGTTTTTCCTCTTAAAATTTTCCTCATATATTTTTCCTACATGTATGTTATCTGTATGCACTGCCTGTGAATTGCAGATGAGTTTGAATGGTGGCATTTCTTGTTAATTTGTGGCTAGAACAGTGCTTAGTAACTGTAGGTTGGTTTAAAACGTTTACGGTGATGTATGGTTACGTCTTCATTCCCATTGCCTGTTGTGAAATCCCCATGCATGACATGAATTTTTTTAAAGGCTCAGTAGTTTGGAAGTTTACAGACTTTTGTCCCCTGATGTCTTTACTTTGCTGCCATTTTTACACATATCCTTAAGAGAAAAATGGAACCCTATACTCTCGTACCCTGGAGATATCAACGTCTACACTCCAGAAACACCAAAGACAGTATACAAGAGCTTTTTACACATCACCTTGTGGATGGTTACATTGATTTTTTCTTTAATCATTTGCTTAGTATTGCATGTAGAATCACTAGTATGCATAACTGTAAATGTCTAAATATGATGGTTTGTATGTTCACTTTATTGAGAACCTCCTCAACCTATTCAGGCTAAAAATTTAAGATGTGTTTTGCATCTGGAAACAAAACGACTTATGCTTGCAGTTACAATTTTGTAATCCTGACAGGTTTTTTAAATTCCATAAGGCAAGTGATAATTTGAAAAGAGTGTGTACAGAAATTAATAATCATAGCTCTAATATTTTTTCTTGTCTCTTTGCAGGTGTAACTCCTGTGTGGATAATTGTGACTGTTCTTTTAGGATCAATGCTGGCTGTTATAATATCTGTTCCTGTTTTTTTCTTTTTCTTTTTGTATCTATATCGATTCACCAAACATGTTTTCTGCCCTTCGTTTATTTTCCCACAACATTTGAAAGAGGTTTGTTTTCTACCTAACTCAGTTAAAATCAGCCTTTTCAGAAGAACTGCCTGCCTTTCAAAGCTTCTCTGTGGCCAAACCTTTCGAACATATTTTATTATGCATTCTTTCATTTGCACCTCATTGTTAGCCATCTGAGGGACTTTACGATTATAAGGAGCAATGCTGGTGATTGGTAGGTGGGTTAGAAGAACCCGTTCTGTTATCTGCTTTTATGTAGTTGTCATGTATGATAAAACTTGCTCTTCTGCCAAACTTGAACCAAAGAGAAAATACATTCAAATAAGTGTAAATGATGAAGTCATGAACTTTGGTGGAAAAAGCTGACAAGGGAAGGTACTTTTCAGTGTGAACAAGGTGGCGGAAATTAGTTCATTTAATGGTTAATTTCTGACATAGTAAGGTTATAAATTTTGCATGAATTTTAGGTTGTTTTTTCATCAATTTCTGTGGCACTGCATAAACATAAGTAGAGTGTTGAAATCAGACTTCCTTTTGAAGTATACTGATGTATAATAAACTCTAAAATACTGTTATTCTGAATTGTTCTGCACTGAATAGTCCAAAATACGTAAAAGCTGAACAATTTAAAAACTTGCATAGACTTTTATTCCTAAAGCAATTGCATAATTCTTAATATGAAGCTTCATATGGCTTAGAAACAGGATGTTTTCTTGCATTTTAAGGTGAGAGAATAACAGGTGTTAACCTCCAATTCCTCTTTTTAGGTAGTGAGCAACTGAGATCTGTCTCCACTATGTCATTTTACACTTAAAATTGTACATCTGCTCTGAAACAAAGTTATTTCACAAACATACTAAAACTCAACTTGGGGAAAGAATTTACTGCAATCTGAAAATTAAAGATAAAATAAGAGCAATGAATGTTAGCCATTACTTTTGGGGAATACTGCTGACCTCGTTACCCATATGGCAACTTTAAATCAATTATGCAGTATCAGAATCTCTTCCAAGAAGCAAGACTATACAGAATGTTACGTATGCTAAAGTTGCTAACATATACTTTTCTGAATTTCCTGCAATTTCTCTTCAGTCTTCCATTTTGACTCGTGCAGTGTTTAGCACAGTAAGGCTTTGCAGCTGACTTAGCAATCATCTTGTACTTTAAGTTAAGCACATGTTCAGCACACAGTAGTTTGCTGAATCTGGGGCTCAGCTGTTGTGAAGGCAGAATTGCTCTGATCTGTGCAGGATAAGGTTGAACTTCATTTTGCTCACAAGAAAGGGAGAATCTTCATTTTGTGCTAGTGGGTGGTACTGGTTAATCACAATAATCAAAGATCAGTCATGCTTAACTAAAATGATACTTACCAAAGGCAGTGGTTTCACTACACGAACATTTGAGATTGCAGGTTACTGACAGAACATTTCAAATCAGATTTTGCCAGAAAAAAGTCTACCAGTAATAATATTAGTATTTTTTTAATTACACTGGACAGGACTCCTGCTAGAACAGTTTACTTCCTTATGTAAAATACATTAAAAGCACAGGTAATAGATGGGGTCAGGTCACAGGAACAAAATGCAGTTATACCCCTCCAGATGCTGCCAATAAAATGAACTGCCACTTGAGCTGCCAAAGTCAGTGGTTGACATGTTATTACTGTGTTGAGTGGGGGTGCAATTCTTGTGTTGACATTCAAACTACACTCATGACATCCTGTTAAGTCCATGTTGATTCTGGAGGCCCGTTCCATCTTATCTATAGAATGTGGAGTGGGAGGCAGTTGTGATATTTCAGTAGCACAATTAAGTCATCTTTCTCACCGAACTGCGTAGCTCTGCAAATCTCCCTCTCTTTACTTGACTAAACAGTTATGTTTTATGTTGACGTTTAAAGCTTAATTATTCAATGTCTCAGTTAACAACTCTCTGAGATGGTAAGGACGATTTGCATTTCTTGGTGCTATTCTACAGATCTCTTTGTGGACTCCTTCACCCACAGTCAGGTCACTGTCTTTAGTTTTTCATTCCAAACAAAACCTAGATAGTGGTTTGGGGTTTTTTTGTTTTAAGAAAGAAAGATTGTATTCCAAAGAAGTTGCTAACCCCAGGGTATGTTCTTACGCATGAAGGTGCTTTTGACTTGCTTCCAAGTCTTGTACAGAAGGTTAAAGTGAGCAGAGGTTACTATGTTGTCACCACTTTGGGATTTCTGAGGATTGAGAAAGCTAGCTCATGTGTGGACAACAATATAAAACACATTTCTAAGCAAATGGGATGGAATGGCTGGTGCAGCTTACTTCTCATTTCCTCTTTCCTTCACAGTTTTTGAGCAAGCCTCCTAGTGGTTCACAGTTCTTTTTTCCACTTCAACCAGAAGAGCATCATTTTTATGACAAACTAACTGTCGTCTCAGAAGAATCTAAAAATCAAAGTGAAGAGACTGTGGATGAGGCCAGCAAAACAACAGAGCACCATCAGGACTCTGAACAAGAAGTTTCTGATTCAAAAATATTACCAGCTTCAGAAAGGGGCTAGACACACTCCTCGTACTTCAGTCAGATTGAAAGAAAAGCAAAGGCTGTTATCTTACTGCTGCATTCTTAAGACACTGAAAATTCACACGTGAAGCTCTGGATACAGATTTCTGACAATCATTCATTTTTAAAGTGCAAGAAACTGGACTATAGATGAGGAATTAAATGATATGTAACTTTTTTGCCACTGTTTTTAGTGGCTCACTTAAGTTGTAGCAATACCTAGGACTATATTATGACATTAATTTAAAAAACAAATACTAGATATGTGATACTAGCAAATTTAACTTTGATGAGCTATTTATTGCAAAAGCTAATCAAAATGGCATACTGTATAGGGTTTGTAAAGGAAGATTGTATTTAGCAAAGAAAGAGCTGATCAGACTTATTTTTTTAATGACAAGTTGTGTATATTTCTTAAGATATCTAGTGGCATAATCTTTCTATTGTTTTTTTTTTTTTTTTAACCTGATGCAAAAGTATAAAGTTATTCACAAGTTATGTACCATCATAATAAACCAAACATGAACATTCAGTGTGTTTTGCATTGCAAGGTGTTATTCATACTTCCTTGCTAAGGATAATGGGAACGTACCAGTACACTGCCGGGTAGCCCTCCACGTTCAGGTATTGTTCAGTCCCCTGAGCTTCTGCCTTGCAGTTTTCATGGCTTACTAAACTTTGCCTGCTTGATCCAGAGTCCACTGAAGTCTATGGAAAATGTTGCAGCTAAAGTGGGAGTTAAAAGTTCATTTTATTTATATACTGATACATATTCTCGATTCAAAAAAAAAAAAGTGCTACATAATGCAATATGCAATCTCACCTTTACAGACCTGCTCATTTGTTTCAAGGTTATGTCTACACCAACATTGGGGCATAAAGTGTGACCTTTGAGCTGTGCTCTAATCCTCTGAGTGATGCTGTTTGTAAATATTGTTACATTAAAATGACATGGAAAAAAAAATCAGCAGCAAAAGTTACTTTTTACAAATGAAATTGTGTAAAATGTAACTTGATACAGAAATTACAAAATTTAGGGCTATAGCTTTGAGGTTTGCTAGTTAATGCATAGATATTGACCTCTCAGGAAGTGTTGCAGGAAGAAAACATCAGGAGAACAGGCACTGACTCCTTGTACCAGCCAGCTATATGTAATCTGCACTAGATTTTTCTGCATTTCTTAGTTTTCATCATATTTTGTTTTAATGAGCCATTTGGGATATGGAAATATGGGAGATTGTTTTCACTGTTTTTTTTAAGACATTTTGTTCCACTGATGCTTTTGTTCTCCTCACACCAAAGCTGTTCTGTGAGCGCTGGCCCTAATGAAGGTTGATGTCCTTTGTCTGGCACACCTCTCTGCTGTAAAAATGTAGCTGTTTCCTTTTTTTTTTTTTTGGCTTTCAGAAAAGCAAAAATCACATAGCATAGCTCATATGACCGATGCATGTGCTAGTTCGCTGGCCAGTTGATGTCAGAAAAGAGTTGAAATTTCCCTGCCTTTTCCTCGGTGTTTTGGGGAGCCTCTTTTGTCTATCTGACCGCTAATTTACATGGAAGAACAGGAAGTTACTGTCTATCCAAGATGGCTGAAATCAATCAGCTGGTTCAAAGGTTATGATGAGGGCACAGATAAGGCAGTCTCATGCGCTGTGCCACCTAGTTACAGATTCACTGGTAAGCCCAATTTAAAAATAAAAACCTTGATTATTCAGAGATAGTCTTGTTAGATTAAAGCAGGACGAATCTGTACAGGAACATTGGCTCCGAAATCTTGAGAGTTTGACTTTCCCCATTTAAAAAGAGGAAGTGTTTGCCCTCGTGTCTTTGCTGATATCAGTTGTAGCATCACATGAGAGGAAAGTGAAAGACTGTTCCTCTTTCAACACGTTCAGACTTGGAGAAAGGAAGGTTTTTGTCTTGATAACCTTGTTTAACTTTTCTTTGATATGGAACACACTGTCTTTAGTGAAACAGCTGCTTGGAGTTACTGTGAGCCTGTCTTTAAATTGCTATCTGTATCATCATCAAAAATCCTTTATGTAGTGAACTCCAAAATGAAAGTTTATTCAGATTCCAGCTGCACCGTGGCTAGCACGAAATAGGAATGAATTCCCCAGCTCTGCATCTCAGTAGGTCACCAAAGTTTCCAGAAAGTCCAGAGACCTGTATGATGATCCTAGCAAAGGTCCAGCTGTGAATCCTACGCCTGAGAACATCAAGCTGAAGAGTACAACATTGATAGTGTTATTCTAATGCAGATTACCTGGTAAATAAAGTAAGGAGCTTGTATGCCACACAGAGCAGAAATGAAGGTGTTGATGCAGAATATATTTAATAAAGACCATCCTGAATGGGTAGATAGACATCCTTTGAATTCTGATTAGACTGTCTTGTGCCTGAAGTCTTATTTTCTGCGGTAAAGGTGGAGAGTGTTCATGAGTGCTCACCTCCAGCAGGCATTATCCACGACAGTTCCAGGAACCTGCTACAGACAAAGTGCGTTCTTCCTGTGTGCATAAAAAGGAACTTTTTGTAAAATTTCAGCCACACAATACAAAGAACAAATACAGAGCAGTGCAACAAGGATATGAAGAATTCACAGCGCTATGAAAAGGGAAAGTCCGGCTCATTTTTCACTTCTGACTTCTCACCTCTGATGTATTTGTTCACCTCATTTCATACTAACCTGACTAAGCCAAGCTAAGCCATTAATATCTCCAGCTTTTACTCACACTTTGCTAAGCAGCTTTTCTGGGGGATTTCAGGTTTTTCCAGTGTTTTGTTATTTAGTGGGCTAAGGCCCAGTAAATCAGTCGCAGATGAAAGGACTAAGTGATGAGGGGTGATGAATTTGGAAACTCTAACTCCTACCTCACGAGGCCAATCCCCCAGGCTCCCCCGCATCAGTAGCTCCTTTGGAAGGCAACTGCCTGAGATCCTTCTCTCTGGAAGAGCTTCTCCTTCCTTGCTGACTACAAGTGAAACCTAGGCTACTTTCTCTTCTTAGGCAGGGTTAGTCCATACAAACACCTCTCAGACATCTTGTGCTCCTTCTTTCTGCTCTGCAGGGGAGTAGGGAACCTAGTTGTGACTGGCACCGAGGCAGGGCATGGCTAAGGTCAGATATAGCAGTGCTACTCTAGAGTAATTCAGAGCTTTCCTAAGAGCTCATAAAAGCAACCCAGATATTTTTTTTTCTTCAGACCGACCTGTAGTTTGATTTGCTTCAGGAGTCTTCCTGTTCTAAAATGAGTCCTGACAGGAACGCATTTGTAGATGAGAGTCCTCCTTCAGACAAAAAAGCTACGGCTACACTTGGCGTGGGTTGAGTGAGCCAACAGGCCTGGGGACAAGGTGCAGCTCTGGTTATACCCAAATGGGCTGCATGGCCCCTCAGGTACCCCGGGCAGTACAAGTTTCTCTTCAGAAAAACAATAATTTTAAAAGCTGATCTTGAGCTAATCTTGTGGGGAGTATGATGAAAATGAATCAATAAAATAACTGAACTTCTAACTTATGTGTTTATGATTTGAACTGCAAAGTAAGGAAATTTGCTGCTAATTCTGGCACAGTGTGCCAGCATTTTTGACAAAGTAATCTGAGTAGAACAGATTTTGAAGACCTGGGAATCGTTAGAAAAATATGTTAGACGTGAAATGCTAGGAAGAGCAGGATGATTAAGGAATGGAGAAGTGGGGAAAATAGAGGAAGAGCAGTGTAGGCTTGTGGTGAACAAGACTGACTATAGAAAAGGGCGACAAGGTACGACTGGGAGAGAAGGAACAGGAGTTTAGTGGGTTCAGGTCAAGAGTATGGAGTAAGCATTTCAGGGAGAAAGGGAACACCAGAGCCCAACCAAGACCAGCCAAGGGACTAAGAATGAGATCAGGTGTTGTTTCTTTTATCCCTCCATGTTGGTAGCTTCAGTGTCTTCCCTCCTGTGCAGGTTCCACAGGCACCAGGAAAGGCTGTCTGGCTGGGGAGCGCAAATTCACATCTGCTGGCCGGCCAGAAACACTCCTGCTGAATAGTAGAGCTGGAAAGGCTTTCAGAAACTTTAATTCTACATCCGCTACAGGAAAACCTTTTAAATAGTCTCTTAACAAGAAACTCAGTATAAGAATTTGTGGTATTAAGTTACTCATTTTTTTTTCTGAGGTAGGTCAGGAAATAACCAATGTTACTAAGCAAAATAAGCTTTCTAGTAATCATGTTATTAAGTAAATGGTATGGAGTATCTGTACAAACCAAGGCTCCTTCCCTTGATATTGCACTATCATGAAAAAGAAAGGCAAAAATAGCTATTTTTATTTTACAGAAAGTACTGAGAATAATTAATAGGTTTCTCTGCATGCAGTATACCAGAAATTGCTCGTTTGTACTCCTGAGTCCTTTCTTGTTTTTTTTTCCTTACAAATTGGATTTCCTTAAGTTAATCTTGATGCTTTCAAGCAATTACTATAAAAGACTGAAGGTACGGAATGATAATGATATCAAAAAGAAAAATGAGATAGCACTGGGGAAACCTTACAGAGGAAGTCTTGGCCAGCAGCATTGACATGCATTCACCAATGCTAGGATTACACCCTGGAGAAAGCATCAGACCAAAGAATCTGTTTAATAACTCAGCTTTTCCATTTTCCCATTGACTTTGACATCATGTCACTCATATATTCTCTCATTTCTACTCCCTTCTTGCAGCTCCTAATGTAAATGTTGTTTACATCATACTTTTTAAAAACAGCCTGCAGGATTCTCAGAGCAGGGACTTTCTTTACAGAGCTGTGTGAGTAACATAGCTACAAAGACTATGCAAATCGCAACGGAGTTCTGCATGTGGGTTAGATTTTCAGACACGCTGACCTAACAGTTGACACAATGAGGCTCTGAAACTCACCCTAATCAAGCACAGCTTGCTGATCACTCTGAAATGTTATCTATAAAGATGGAAGTTGTAGATGTATTATAGTTTGACATTGTGATAGGCATTGTGACACTTGATAGGTCTTCAAAGGCTGTAAAAGGATAGGTTGACAGCACACTTACCACATTCTGGAGCCTGGTTGGTGCAAATTACGACCCCTCTGACCTTCAAAGCCTAAGGCACTGTTAAGACCAGATACCTGTGTTTTGTTTACCTGAGTTTTCTCATGTGCTGAAAATATTCAGCCATCTCATGGCTAAAACCATTTCTGATATGCAAAATTAGATCTGTCCCAAAAACAACATTGTCCTTGTAGATCTTACTGTGTGAGGAGGGTCAGAAGAGAAGGGCAAGAGCTGAACCTAAGTATCTTTCTAGAACTTCATCATGAGTGTGAGAATAAAATAATAATGCAGGAATTATCCTTTGAAATACACTAAATAATAAAGCCCTGCAGTGTAATGCTAGAGTCCTCTATCACCTTTATCATTCCAGATCTGAGCCTGACCTTGCCCATTGTATTCTGCGCCTTTTTTAAAGATGGTGCCTGCAGTGCAGGATGTCCAGAATTCAGCAAGGGCAAGACCGGCAGGGCATGCAGAGCTGGCGAAGGATGTGACATCTCAGCACCAGTATGGGAGCGGCCAGGAGAAACAACTCCAGCTGTCATCTTTGACTGCACCGGAGCCTCTGCAGAAGCAGGGACTGGGGCCTTCTGACTCTCATGCAGCAAGAGCCACTCTCACAACCCTGTAAGCCTCTCCTGGAAGCAAGACCTTGTTCAGATTTTTCTGAAAGAAAAAGAGCAGTTTGCTAGAGCAACTAATAAAAAGATTAAGACTGACATCAGACATTCCCCTCCACCACCACCCTTACCCTAGAGGACTCATCTGCTCCTCTGCTAGGGGCTGAAGCCTTTGACTAGGCACCTGGACCATATGGAGGAATTTTTTACCCCTTCTTTACTCCCTTTTCAAGAGAAAAAGAGGTGGGAATTGCAAGGTAGAGGACAAGCACTACCTGGAAGGATTAAGGTAGCTGATCAGTTCTCATCTCAAACTATAACCATGTCCTGGACGATACCTGCAAAGACAGGGAGAAATTCCCACTAGGGTACAAACCTGCAAAGATGCAGAAACCAGAATCAGAAAACAGGATGTAACATCCCATCACTGGATTTTTGCACAAATAAAAGCCAGAGAGCAGTTGGTCAGATTGAAGTGCAAATTAGAATGAGAAATATTTTCAAAAACTTGAACTGCTATTATGTAGCTTTTCCTGATGTGAAATAATCCGGTCTCAATGAGAGTAAACTCTTAAAAGCAAATTGGTTGTAACATGTGACGGAAGAACTTGCATCATGTAGATGGAACTTGCATTTCTTGACAAAAGATTATACCTGTGGAAAATTTCTAAACTATAGCCTTGCTATAATTCATGCCCCCCTATTTGGAAGGGGAGTAAAAAGTCCACTTTTATCAAGTGATCAAGGGTTTCATGTGAGCACAGCAGTCCAACCAGACTTTGTCTAAGAAATAGGGCCCAAATGTGCAATTGCTGTGCTGGGAAGGAAGCAGGCAGGTTTTTTGAGTATATACTTCACTTGCAATGTTTTTAGCTTCCCAAACAACTATGTAGAAAAACTATCATTGAGCTGCAGAATATCAATGTATTAACAAAACATGATTTAATTACTTTCAGAGAAGATCAGTGAACTTCTGCACCAGGCAGAAGTGGTAGGCTATATTTTGACTTCAGTAAGATTTTCCGTATCTTACAAGATACTGTCACAGACAAGGAAAACTAGTTTAGGTGAAAGGAGACAAACGCAGTGCTTATAGTGGGTCAAGCTATAAATGAGTCAACATTTCACTATTGTGAAAGAGGCAAATGCCATACAGAATGCACAAACCACAGTATAGGCCACAAAACATGTAAAACAATCCTTCCCACTATTTAGCACTAGTAAGATCTGGAGAGCTACATTCAGCACTGGGAAAAGTCAGGAGGAGGACAAAAAAATGTGCTCTATGAAGGAAGACAAAAAGAACTGGTATTATGTGGTCTGACAAAAAGAAGTCTGATGGCAACATAACAACAGTCTTCAAATATGTGAAAGACTTTTGAAGACAGGAAATGAATAATCTCTTCTCTATGTCCACAACAGACATGAAAGCAGTTACAAGACTGCAACAAGGCAGACATGAGGAAAAGATTTTTAACGATGAGAACAAAAAAGGTATGGTAGATACTGCCTGAGAAGTGGCAGAAAACCTCACTGTAAAAATAAATGTCCGTTAGGAAGGGGATAGATACAATTGATCATGCCTTGGGGCTTTGCAATAAACAGCTGGGCTTCCTAAGTTCCTTCCTTCCTGAACCTATGTTCTTACGCTTTTCAAGCAAGATGAAATACTGAATAAGCTTCTTTTATCCTGCTCCAGAGCTGACATGACAAGAAACAAGCAAATGGTTTCTCCTTTGTCTGTCAGCCAACCGAAATAAATTCAGTGGAGCCTGCCCGGCTTAGTTTCCTCCATGACACGTGTGTTTTAGGATTGGCATTGAAGACCACAGGAGTTCACATTGTCTTCCGTCTGTTTGGTTGCCTGTGTGCTGCAGATAGAGCTTCTCTTATAACAGATTTTATCAACATCAGTTTCTGTTTCTTTCTTCTATAATATCAGTGAGGAAGTTGCATTCAAACCTACCAGAACATAAACTGTAAATTTTGTGGGTTTTATATTAGATTACTAAATATATATACCAGTAAGAAACTAGTGAGCTAGTTGTAGTTCATTTCATGACCTAGTCTGAAAAATGGCCACTGTGAAATGTGACTTATATAAGTAACTTGCCATATAAATATTTTCCTATAAACTGTCTGCACACAAGATAAGAAATCATCATAGGACAAATCTGGCTCAAGGTCAGAAATGACCTGCAAACAATATATCTTTCTAAGAAACATGTTATATCCATGCATGTATCTTCTACAGGCTGGATTGTAGCATGTCACTTATCTCAGTAGTTGCCCACTCTTGAATTGCAGAAGGAAAATTTTTTTCTGGCAAGGCTTTCATTGCTGAGCAGACTTTATAATTATCAGCTCTGCCTTCTAGATGTTTTCAACCAACCTCATCATTTTAGTATCAGAATACTCTACATCTTGTAAGAATACATCCTGCATAATTCCTGCAGCCAACTCATAACTTTAAGAAGCACAGTTTTCCTCCCACTAAGACTGAAGAAAAAATATAGAAAGTATATATCTTAGCTTTTAGCACTTCATGAGTGCACTAGCCAAGAGCTGGCAATCACGTGCTCTCAGCAGCCAAGCAAGCAAAATTTTCACTTGTCCAGAACCTTCCTCTCATCCTGTGGCAAGTGCTGCCACCAGAGCCTATAGCCTGCTCCCTACCTTGGTTTCAAGATAGTTTGGGTGTGCAGGAAGCTGCAAGAGGCTGTACAAACCATTCTGACAGCAGCCACCTGCAGGGGTTGCTCACATCTGCGCAACAGCAGGGGGCAGGCAAAAAAAAAAAAAAAAAAAGGTGTCTGTATAACTCCTCCTAAAGTGCATGTGTGTTAGAAAAGATGACACTTCCAGGAATCACTGAACCTCGTGTGCCTCCTGGGGAAAGGGAGGAGCAACCCTTGTGCACAAGTCTGCTGTTTATATGCGGTAACACCCATCACATGGTGGGGCAGAGCTGCGTGGTATAGGCTCAGTTTGACCCCATAAGGCGATAAGACGGTAGGTGCCTTCCACAGCTGGAGAAGCATGGCATCAGTGACGCACGAAGTGAAGGCCTGTTGGGTGTCAGCCATTAACACTGTGGACATAACAAAATGTCATTTAGGTTCCCTGTCTCCTAACCTGGAGAGCCCTAGTTGTTGTTAGGACTGTGGCCAGTCAAATCAATATTAGAAAATTACCAAAGAATTATTCACAATGGACTAACAGAAAATTGGCTGCCACTGGGAAGGCTTGTGTCCTGAAAAAGGCATTTCTAATATTTACAAGCTAATAAAAGATCATCATTTCACTCCATTTATCAAAAAGCACTGGAAGTACTATGTTCAATGTTGCTCTGAAATCCTCTTGTTAAGATTTCAGAGGTACTTCAGCAATACCAATATACTGCTTTCTTTTTTTACAGCTTCATAAAAAGGATAAGTAATAGTCTTTGTCTTAAAGAACACCTGTTTACACAAAATTACACGAGACATTGTGGTGAAGCTGATAATATTTGACAGATCATGCCCTACTTTGGTACTTTCATCACAATACTGCTTCTCCTCACTGATTTCCTATTGACTGCATCATACCATGACTGTGATAGCCCCCACCGAGTGGTACTCGATAGCCTAACAATTCTATTATTCACTCAGTTCTGCTACATAATAAATACAGTTCTCCATTATATATTTGTTGCATTGCATATTTATTGATCAAAATAAATTAATAATAGAAGCCTGAAATTAAGTTTGCATTGATTGTCTAAACACTCCATAAGCTATTTTTTCTTTTAAAAAATTGTTCTAGGCACAGGCACTTGTAGCACACTAGATAACATTAGACACTGTGTGTTTCAAAGGACATGGTTATCCACAACCTCTTATAAACCCTCACTGTAATGGTATTAGCCTCTTCTTAATCATCGGTGTTCTCGACAGAACAGGTTTGCAGCTTTTACATCCCTGAGTTGGCTAATGCTGTACACACATTCATTCATTTACTGGAATCAACAGCATCTGGATTTCATAAGCACTGTTAGGTAAAAATGGTATTATGAACCTAATTTTGATATTTCTGACAATATTGGTTTCATAGTATCTCACCTTCATTCACCTTTTGGGGAACACTTAGAATATGACTGAGATACAGGCAGTTCTCTGAAGCATATTTAATGACTGTCTCCAAGGCAGCACTACCCTGGCACTTACGTCTTCTGAAGTTGTGTGACTGGTTTATGTCTTCAGTGGCTGATCAGAAGGGTGCATAGTAGTGTTTCCTGGTCCCTAAGAATATGATTCTTATGGTTCAAATCTGCATTTAAAAGAATTTGTACTGTAATCTTAAAAAAGAAGAATTCTTAATGTCAGGTAAATAACAGCAGTAGTGACAGATGAACAAGCAAAACTGGCATTGTGGTTACCTGTTGATGACCAGCTTGGAAAAGCAAATCATGGAAAGGTTATCACATAAAAGAAGATGATGCAAACCATAGAAATAGTCTGGATCAAATTTTGCCATCTCAGATGGTACTGGCAATTCAACTGCCTCATGGACTTGAGAAGGATCCCTGCACTTATATCCCAAAATGAAATAAATTTTGTTGATTTTTGTATTTTGCCCTTTAACAATCCTCAGGCATTTCTTAAAAGCTACAGGCCAGAAGAAATACAGCTACATTTACGCATAGCTTCATCCGAGTCACTGGAGAGCTTAGGCCTAGTACACATGCTCAGAATATATGCAGCAACTCATAGCAGGAGAGGCATCAACAATAACTAGGAACGCTTTCATCCAGAAGTATGGCTGGAAGCATTGTCATCTGCTTAAGTAACAAATAATTTAATGTTCAAAGCACTTAGGATGGAGAGGACATAGACCTTTGCTTACCGAAGTTTCAAATCCTCATCTCCAAATGCGTTGCTGTGACCGCTTAGGCATTTGTTCCTTTGAGGGCATAGGAAGTGAAAGGAAATCCCTCACTTCTACCGTCCCACCCCCTGCAGCTGCGCGATCTCACAGAAAACATGAAACAGAAAAAGAGAAGAGCTCTGTAGTCATGGAACTTGAACTGCTGCCTGCAAAAACAGTGAGCTGGGTCTAAGCTCCGCTTAGGTCTGTAGTGTGCATGCTGCGTTCAATACTCACTGTTGCATCCAGACACTCAAGGACCAGGGCAGACTTCCCCCTTCCCAGACAAGTATCCTAACTGTTGAGTGAATCATATTGTAGAAGCATAGACTGGTTGGGGTTGGAAGGCACCGTAAAGACCATCTGGTTCCAACCCCCTGCCATGGGCAGGGACACCTCCCACTAGACCAGGCTGACCAAAGCCCCATCCAACCTGGCCTTGAGCACTTCCAGGGATGAGGCATCCACAGCTTCTCTGGGCAACCTGTTCCAGTGCCTCAACCACCCTCAGTGTGAAGAATTTCTTCCCTATATTTAATTTGAATCTCCCCTCTTTTAGTTTATAGCCATTACCGCTTGTCCTATCCCTATCTGCCCATGTAGAAAGTTGCTCTTTATCTTTTTATAAGCTGCCTTTAAGTACCAAAAGGCTGCAATGAGAGGATTGTACTCCATCTCTGTGGCTCAGTGCATCTTGCGGTTTCCTGCATTTTATTTTCGATTAAATAGAACGGGGCACACTGCCTTAAAGGCCCCTTTTTGTGTGAGCTGCGTGAATGGGCTCTACCGACGCTCGGAGGTCGGGATGGAGTAACAGCTGCCAGGCAACACAGGCGGAGCAAAGCAAGGAAACGCGAGCGCAGCGAAGGCAGCGAGCGCAAGCTCGGCGATCACTACCGGGTGCCGGGTGGCAGCCGCAGCCCTGCCGGGCTTCACAAAGCCCGTGACTCCCGGCGCCCCCGGTGGCTGCTGCAGGCAGGTAAGGGCCCGGGGCGGGCGCCCAAACACCGACGGAGAACCACACACCCCCACAGCCTCGGCCTGCCCGCCGCGGGCCGAGGCGACGTGCCGGCCCAGCCCCGCCCCGCCCCGCCCGCAGCCCGCGAAGGCCGCATGCGCAACCGCCCAGGGCTTCCGGTAACGGTGCGGGCGCCT
>VXAL01015882.1:131775-154277 GCA_013399475.1 Chauna torquata
ATTTGGCAATAAATGAACACACACACACACACACACACACACACAAAGTTGAGCCTAGGTTAATAAAAAAAGTCTTTTTTGCAAGACTTGGTGACTTTATTCTTGCAGATTCTGAAGAATAGCTAAATGGTGGTCTGCTTGCAACTGATGGCTTGCTTTGCATGTCTAAATTTAAATTCTTGTGTGTGCTGTTCAAGTGTCTGTTTAAAATTTTAGGAAAAAATTACAATGTGGGAATTTAAGAAAGTCAAATGCTAGATTGAGTGGATGGTACATCAAAACTACTTCATGCTTACTTGTATATATTTTACACAGTTTTCTGGACCAGTTTATTTCCACTGATCTCAATGCATCTGTACTTAATTTTACCTGTACTGATTTTTAACTGATGCTTGTAATAATAAAGACTTAAATTCTGTGATATATACGGCATATTAATTTGCCATCTTTATAATGAAAACAGACAATTTGGATTTTTTCTTAATTACTGAGTGTGTACTGTGACCATTTATGTGACAATTGCCCACTCAGTGAGAAACTGCTGTACAATTGCCCACTCAATGAGAAATTGCTGTAAAGCTTTTTTAGTAACTGTGGGTTTCCTTTTTTCTTCATTTTGAGCAGTAAATAACCTACTTTGTCCAACAAATTTGAGAGTTTTTGCTTTGAACATGAAATTTCATCTGCATTGGAATAATCAGTATAAACAACACGTGAACTATACCGTACAGTATCTCATGTAAGTTAAACAATTTCTATATCTCTGTATAAACTGGTTACGTAGTTCTAAAAGTCATCTACTGTATTTTACAAACACTTACTAGAAGCTAAAGTGAAATACTTATGCAACCATGGCTTAACATTGGATACATCATCTGGACATAGTATGGCTTTTAAAAGGATTGCAAATAACATCACATTGTAGAATTTCAGAATGCTAGACTTGTTTTAAGGGTATTAAATACTTGATGGAATGGACTACTATATATATGCTAAGTAGCATTTTTATAAGATATGAAGTCTGCATTTCTTTACATTTTTCTAAATTTGGAGAAATTAAATAACTGGAGGTCATGAGCAAAATGCTGATGTTCAAGGTTTCAATTGTCAACATATTTGATTACTTCTGGTCAGGTTCCAATGTTTTAAAAAAATAAAAACATAAAAATTGTCATATCTATAAGCCTATATCTTAATGTCTAGTCACAGCACAAATATTGCAGCCAGCATGTAATTGATGAGAGATGCCTTATAAAAAGTAGCATTCTTTTAGAATTCCCTTGACATGACATAAAAATGATCAATTTAGTAGAACTATTTGAAAAATCTTAATTTGAATTTTCAAAATTTTAAAAACATATAATTTTTCTAGTGAGGATTGATTAAGGCACTAGTTTGTACTTCCTGGTCCAATTGACTTCATTGTTTCAGTTATAGATGGGAAAAAAGAGGTTTCTTTATTTTTGGAAGAACAGGCCTCTTAAAAATTTCTCATATTTAGAATACTGCGTAGCACGTGTGAATGTGTTGTTTTAGAATTTGTGGACCCTGTCAAAAAACATCAAAAAACATTAAAATATCTCTTGCAGTGGGTATCTAAAGAAACTTCATGATGATTACTCTGCGAAGTGGCTCAATGTACCCAGATGTGAAAACATCACTAACACAAAATGCAATTTCTCATCTATCATCACTGCTACTTCTGGAATTCATTATCTCCGCGTGCAGGCCATGAGTGAATATAATAAATCATGTTTGTCTAATGAAGTAACAGTAGATCCTCTGATAACAAGTAAGGAGATGTGTTTTCTGAAATGTTTTCATTTCTCAACCAACTTGTACTTAATGCTAGTATTTGCAAAAAGAAATTTGCTGGATTAGTGAAACTGAATACATAGTTCCCCTATAGAAACTGTTGGGAATCCTGTCCTCTTCAGGTTACACAGGAGTTTTTCCATGGTCTTCTCTGCTCAGCACAGCTGGTATTTCGTTATATTTAAAATTATATAGTTTGTTTTACATAATTGAAACACAAAGCATTATATGGCATTTTATAATCTCATTGTATGTTATGTTAATCATCTTGTGAGATTATACTACAAATATTCCTCATCTGACTTTTGCCATTGGCATCATTTTTCTGAGATACCAAGAAGTGCTCTCAGTCACAGGCAAATAAGGTTGGAAGCCAGTGCCTCTATTTCCTTGTGTATCTACCCTCACCTTCCTCCTTGCTCTCCATCCCTGCCCAGTGCACCCCTGAATTTTGTGCTGAAGCAGCATTACACAATCACTAAGGTGCAACTCTGAAGAGCTTCGTAAAAAAACAATGTCTTAAATCATTGTGACATCCGAGTCAAAATATGTAATGCTTTCTAAAGTGAAATTGCAGTAACTTTTTTTGCTTTTGCACTTTTCTTGGTTTTGCGAGAAATGTGAGCTTACTAAAAGTATTGACTTCACAAAAAGCTACCAATTATAAAGGTCAAGAAATGTTTGTCTAACACATAGAGCATAATATTCCATTTCCATATTAAAGGTGGAATCAATAGCTATTTGATATGTCAGCTTCCCCTTCTCCAAGCTTTTTCTAATTAGATAATTCTTTAATAAGATAATGGTGACAATTCTACAGATGAAACCAAAAACTGAAAAACTTCTTAATTTTAACTATAATGTAAGTATGTGGAAGAGGTATATGTGAAAAAGAGGGCCCATGTGCTGATCAGATCAAGAAGCATTCAGTAGTTTCACTTTGACTGGCACATAGTGAATCCCATTGTCTGTGTATCTTATGCTGCTGAAACTTGCACAAGCAAAATATGAATGTGGAAAGAGAAAATAATTGAAATATTTCTCAGGACCTGATTCTGAATAAAGCTAATAGTCAAGTCAGGCTTTTAAATACACATTTTTTAAAAAGTCATAGATTTAAATTGCAGTATTTTATGCAATATTTTTATTTGTATTCTTTCAGTCTTATTTTTAACCTTTTTTTTTTTAATGTCTTAAGATGAAATTGGCCCTCCTACTGTAAAGGTGGACATCAGTGATGTTTTGGTCCATATCCAGATTTCTCCTCCAGGAGGACCTGAAAATGAAGTCATGGGGGACCATTATGATTTAACTTACCAGGTTCTGTATTGGAAGAATTCATCAGATAATGAGGTATGAACTAGTTAAAACAGTATATGAAATTTGTTATGACATAAATACTGCATTTAAGTTCTCCTCAAGAAGCTTTTGTTTTCAGAAGAGGCACATATATTGTGTATCAGTCATGCAGTCGGTTTGTTTGCATGTTTTCCTGAAAGATTCTTTAAGAATCTAGCCAAGATGACTTGTCACAAATTGAGGAGATATTAACCCTTTTTCATTCATGTGGCTATGTGTAATGATTTTGCAGAATTACACTCTGAGTTTTTATAAAGTTGCCAGGTGGCTCGCTTTTGAATGGAGGTGTCTTTCTTACGGTATGACTCTCTGCATTGTCTTAATGTAGCTTCCTGCCCCTCAAATTCTTTTCTTTCTGTATTTGCAGTTTTGTAGCTGTATGTATCATAAAACAATGAAGTCTTGCGTGCTTTTACCTCACATTTTAATGCATCTTTCTATATTCTTTAAATGCTTCTTATAGCACAATATTTTTATGGTAATCAGTAAAAGTGTGTGTGTAAATTTGTGAAAGAAGAGATGAAAAACTGCAACTGGAAGAAGTTTCATTTTGCACACAACACATTACTTTTGAACTGTAAAATTTCGGTATGGTGAAAATAGTTTGCTCTTGTCAATGAATGTTTTCTGAGTGTGTGCTTGTTTTAGAGTTGTGTGGTTTCTTCTATTTTATTCAATCCAAGTGGAGAATGGTGTCCAACTTCTTACAGAATTACTTCTTCAGCAGGACCAAAACTCTGATCTATTTGAGTGACTCCTGTAACATTTATGTGCACCTTACTCCTCTGATTTTTCTTTTCAGGAGGAAATGAAAACAAAAGAGATAAAACAAACAATAGCAACAATCTCTGATCTAACACCCTCGACTTCTTACTGTGTAAAAGTAAAAGCATTTTCAAAAGCTTACAACAAAAGCAGTCCTTTCAGCAAAGAGGAATGCATCAAAACACCTGGAGGTAGGAAGAGCTTGGGAATTGTTAAACCTGTGGAATCAAAATTGTTAGGAAATATTTGCAGCATGACATGTCCTCACCAAGTCAGTACCCATTTGGCTTGAGATCATATCAGCAGTCTGTCACCCTGCTGCTCTGTGTTATCTCCCATAGCTCTACAAATATGGCTTCTGTTCTGACCTGAACAAAACTGCATTCTGGCTATTCCACAACACACCTCAGTTTAGAAATTGTCTCAGATTAACAATTGTAATGGTTGTGAATTAAACTTAATTCTGTACAATGACTTGTTAATAGGCAAGCTTCAATTTCCATTCCTGAATATGTTTAGAAGGATGCAGAGGATCACTAAGTACTACATTTTCAAGAACATTTTAGTCTTGAAATTGTTTTAATTCTGTGAATTAATTCAATTAAAAAAAAAAAAATCCTGTGCTAAAGTGTGAGGGGACACTTGAGGGGACAAATTTATACATGAAGACATTCATTATAGGTAAAAACTCACCGCTGTGTGAAATGAAGATGGGTTTGAAGGTGGATTACAGTCATTCAGAGCACTGGGGCATGATAACTGGCCAAACTAAATTCAACAGGTTATTTTCTATTAAGAGCCTTTAACACTAGAAAAATTAATAAATATCCAAACTGACTTAAAGCTAAGAATATTTAATAATCATACTATTACTTTCTTACATCATAAGCTATGATTTATTAGGATTTGTAGTCCTCACTTCTTTGTCTTTATCAAGCCTAAAAAGAATTAAATGTTACTTTTTTTTAGCTTCGTAAGAGAAATTCTTTAATTATTTTGCTGATTAGGTCTTCCACATACCCTTCTGTTATAATTAACCTATTTACGACCAAGCAGTACATTCAAAACTCTGTATTGAGAGAGACAGTCGCACAGAGCACGCCCTGTACTTCCCATATGTTCTTATATTGCCGTGTGGAATTCTGTTGTTCTTTGGTCATTTGTACTAACTGGAAATAGAGATTAAAAAGACCTGATTGTCTCTTCTTGATTATGTGTAAGGGGTCTCCTGGTATCTGTCACTTTTGTGTGTTCAAAGTCCCTTCAGTTTGTTTGTTTGTTAGAGCCGAAGAGTATGTTGCAAAGTAGAATAGAGAAGCTGAGAAGGAAGCCTGCAAAACTCTTGAACCTAAGCACTGAATAGCTTATGACAGTTCAGATGAAGGGGTTCTTTGACAACAATATTTTGCTATCAAAAGCTGAATTCTGCCTTGTATACTTCTTCTACCACAAGGTCCCAACCTTAGATCTTAAAACTGACTCCAGCCTGTTAGAAGCTTCTCCATAGTACCCAGGCTCATACAGGAATACAGAACCATGTTTGAGCACTGAAGTTAAATTCTTCTCACCTTTCTATACTGATAGTGTGAAAACTTGTGCTGAGCTAGTGTCTAGACTACCAGTATGGAAAATAATCGGAACATCCTTAGGATTGATTTCTTCTCAGGTTAGCATCTAAAAGGAATAGATGAGTTGCTTGCTAGAAGATCCTTTTTCTCCCTGCTGGCTGGGCTGTAGTCATCTGAATCTTAGAACTGGAGTTCCTCTCCTGTCCAAGAAACTCTGAGTGTTTTTGTGCTCCTGAAGACCCTGCAAGTCTGGCCCCCTAATCATTTTCTGGCTACATAACCATGGGCCAACTTTACTGTTTTAATTGTCCATTCTCATTCTGTAACCCATGGAAATTCTAATTCCTGTATCTCTATCAGTTACATATTACATTCCTTGGAGCTAGAGCCTTTACAAAATCAATAGGATGATGGATTTACGTACATCAGGTGCTTCATGGTAACTGTCTATGTGCAGCCTTTCTGTCCTGCTGTCAAAGAGGGAGGGAATAATTGGACCTTGGTTCTGATTCTACGTGTAAATGCCTGTGTTCTTATATTTGATAGATTTCTTGTGCTGTGTTTTTAATAAAATTATCTAAGATAGTAGAATGGCATCATTTTCCTAATGATCATCATGCCTGGATATAGCAGTGTAGGAATGTGAAATTTTGTGATAAATACTGTGGCAGATTTGGAGGTCATCTGTTAAAATTTTTGTAGTTTATGAATACCTAGACTGAATCTTTTTCTCTTTTTAATTCGCTCTTTTAGATAAAATGTTACCTCTGATCATTTTAGCAACGTTTGTAACTACCCTGATTGCTGTCTTGGTTGTGGCGACACTGTTCATTTTTTTCCTGTATCAAGCCTATAATAAAATCAAGTACGTGTTCTTTCCATCATGCCAGCCTCCTCTGAACATAGAGGTAAGATGAAATTGATTTTTCTCATTCATTAAGCAGATGTATTTTTAGAAAAATGAGCAGAAAATATTATGGGAAAAGTTATTCTCTATTATCCTGTGGTCTTATAGATTAATTGTACAGGTTTTAACAAAGTGCAGGAATTCCTAAGGGGGAAACAATGGGTAGTATCAATTTCTTGAATTCTGTAATTAGCAAATGTTTTAATTTTTTTATCTGTGCAAAAGTGTTGCTAATGATCCTTTATTCCAGTGCACATATTTACCCAATGTATGTGTGTACTTTTGCCCAGCAATTTGAGACCAGAAATGTTTTCCCATCATGTTATCTGGGACAGCATCTAGCCTTCTTGTCTTCTCCCTGTTGGAGCATGACATAAAATGGGTACTGTCTTACTCACTTCCTTTCGATTACCAGCTTGCCGTTATTTTCTTGCTGCATAGCATTTGATTTTTATTGCTTCTGGTTTGTCTTTTTCCTTGTTGCATTAGACCTCAGTAGTTTTTGTGAAGGCTTCCTTGGAAGGAAAACATGAGTAGCCTAGAGAGGGGAATTGATTGAGAGCAGCCCCCCAAAGAAGGACTTGGGGATACGGCTGGATGAAAAACTGGATATGAGCTGTAAACTTGCGCTTGCAGCCCAGAAAGCTAGTGGTATCCTGGGCTGCATAAAAAGAAGTGTGGCCAGCAGGTTGAGGGAGGTGATTCTCCCCCTCTGCTCTGCTCTTGTGAGACCCCACCTGGAGTACTGTGTTCAGCTCAGGGGCCCCCGTGCACAAGAAGGACGTGGACCTGTTAGAGTGGGCCCAGAGGAGGGTCACGAAACTGATGGGAGGGCCGGAGCACCTCTCCTGTGAAGAGATGCTGAGAGAGTTGGGGTTGTTTAGCATAGAGAAGAGAAGACTCTGGGGAGACCTTACTACGGCCTTTCATATAAGCTCCCTTTATGTATTGAAAGATGGAAAAAGACTTTTTACCGGGGCTTGTAGCAACAGGACAAGGGGCAATGGTTTTAAACTGAGAGGGGATAGATTTACATTGGATATGAGGAGAAATTTTTCATGGTGAGGTTGGTGAGGCAGTGGAACAAGCTGCCCAGAGAAGTTGTGGATGCCCCGTCCATGGAAGCATTCAAAGTCAGGTTGGTCGGGGCTTTGAGCAACCTGATGTAGTGAAAGACATCCCTGCCCGTGGCAGGGGGAGTGGACTAGATGATCTTTAAAGGAAGGTCCTTTCCAGCGGAAACCAGTCTATGATTCTATGAATAGGAGTTTGATAGGTAATTTTCTGGCTCTTTCATTACTAGAATTAGAGAGCATCAAATAGATTTATTAGGAGCCAGGTTCAAAACAAAAGCATCTTCAGGCAGGGGGGACCTGCACATCTCCTAGCCATAAGACTTTGGGGATACAAGAATGGTTATTTGGGTCAAGGGCATGCTCATGGAAGAGAATTGCATGAAATGTCACTAAAATAAATAGAAACCATATCTATCTCAGGAAGATGCAAAGAGTTGGGAGTGTCCTTCCAGCCTTGTGTATTCTGTGAAAGTCCTATTGCATTTCTGACACTTCTTCCATGTATTGGTATCATCCGAGAGGCCATGTGGTAAAAGAACTGTCATTATTGTCTGTCCTTTAAAACTCAGAGGAGATGAAAATGTAAGTCCGATCTTTGCAAATGCTTCTACCATCCCCTGACCTAGCGACCTGGATAGTTCAAGACTTAAAAAAGGCAGATGTTGTGCAATTTCCAGCTCTGTTTAGCATACTACTTAGTAGTGATCCCATTCTAGAATGAATAAAGCGGCACCTATGTAGCAAGGTAAATGTAGCAAGAACTGCTCGGCACTGTGCTTTCTTTGGTGTCTCTCAGAACATTGACTTGAGCATTGTGTGGCCTTCCTGACATGTGTCTCCATCTCACTGAAGCTCTTAGAATATGTAGTGCACACATATCAGGAGGAAAGGGGGGATGTTGGGAGGGATGGCGTTTGTCTTCCCAAGAAGCCGTTACGCATGATGAGCCCTGCTGTCCTGGCAGTGGCTGAACACCCGCCTGCCCGTGGGAAGCAGTGAATGAATCCTTTGTTTTGCTTTGCTTGCGCGCGCTGCTTTTGCTTTACCTGGTAACCTGTCTTTATCTCAACCCATGAGTTCTGGCACTTTTACCCTTCCGATTCTCTCCCCCATCCCACCTGGGGAGAGTGAGCGAGTGGCTGTGTGGCACTTAGCTGCCTGCCGGGGCTAAACCACAACAATATTTAACTGAGAACTTTTTCTAGTTGGTTTGATATAAACAACAGCTTCGAAGAATAGATTTAAAGCATGAAGGATAAATGGCAATATGCTGTTGAGAGCTGTATAAGGCTTGGTATCATGCTGCAGCAGCTTGCTTTCTCTTTCTTCATTCAGACTTTGCTTTATAACTGATAATCGTTTGTAGACTTTGCAAATACACACACCTGTCATCCACGTGCTACAACATGATCTTTGAAAATGTTCTCAATTAGAATTTTCCTTTTACTTCTTGAGTGGCCTCGTAAGGCTATAATCAATGAAATACTGCAGTTATATAGGTGATTGACAGCCACAAACATAAAAAAAAAAAAAGAGGTTAAAATGCTGTAATCATTTTTCAGCATTTGATTATATAAATGCAGCTAAACTTCATTGTAACTTTTCATTTGTGAACTTAGGGGAACAGATTGCATGTTATAGGTAGCAAACCTTATGATGCTGTTGAATATGTTAAACTAGGTTTGTACAACTGTGGTGATAAATGGGGTCATTATTTAAGTGTTACGTATGAATATTCATCTCCTTTTCTGCTTCTCTTTTGGCAGGGTTTTGGAGGACAGCTCTTTGGCAGTCCATATCTGTCTGCTGCAGAAGAACCAATAGAAAATTGTTATGTAATTGAGAGTATCATCACAGAAGAAGTAAATCAAATTGATTTTAAAGACTACAAACGTTCTAAACAGAGCAGTCGAGATTCAGGAAATTATTCTAATGATGATGATACCTCAGGGAGCAAAGAGTCAGAGGAAACGCTAGAAAATGAGATAGAATAACTTTTAAGAAAATCAAATTCAAATATGGGACTGGCAGCATAATAAACACTTTTTTTATTATGAAAGTCTCAACCTAATGAAGACAGTATGACTTTGGGATGTTTGTGCTGAAGTTTCCAAATCTGCACTTTGTTGGTGGAAAGTTACGTACCTTCTCTGCTGCAAGCTGTCTGAAGTTAAAACACATTTGACTTCTAGTACCTTATACCATTTTGACTGAATATTCATCCTATGATAAAAAGAATGCCATCTGAATAAAGAGGAGCAGATCTGTACACTTCATATACTGGAACCTGATAACCTCAGTCAAAGCCTACGGTGTTCCACAAGAAGGCTTTTGCTCTTACAGGTTTGTTTTGAATACCAGTGTGTACTTTGACAGAATCCTTAAATTACATTATTGAAGCTTACAATGTTTACACAGGCAGAAGAATACTGATGCCAGATGCAATTCTAAGAACTGTGACATCCTCTTCCAGCTCCCCTGGGGACAGTGCCTTTTAGTTCGACAGGTGCAGAGCAGAGGATGGAAAGCAAACAATAGCCTCAGTGAGGCAGCTCCTCTGAGCACCCTTATAAAATTCCGTGTGGCCATGGCTGTCAGAAGCTCCTGATGCCCGCTTTCATGTTCATGAAGCTGTGTCCCTGCGTCAGGGTGCTCTTCTCCTACAACACTCAGTGACCTGGGCAAGTATGGGGAAGTGAAAAGGCAGGAAGGAGGCTTACTCCACTGGAAACAAGAAATTTCACAGTGGAAGCTTTTTGTAAATAGAGGCATGGTCAAATTGTATTGCACTGCATTTAGGATGACAAATGTCCAAGCCAGATATCCACTGCAAGAAGAAACTAATGAATACTTAAAATAACTAAATACTACTTTGAAAAATAATAAGGCATGTTAAGAGGAATATTTTTTTCTCTCTCGTGGCTAGACAACCAGAAGTATAAAACACTTCTGATTGAATTGGATTTGCAAATATGAATCTCCTTTAACAAAGAAGAAACTTATTTCTGTAATTAGAAGTACCCAAGTTGAATTCAGGAAATATCTTTTAACAGCATGGTGAGGACACTTGTCATTCAAAGCTTTTTCAATTCAGTATCATTTTGCCAGCAAACAGTTCTTTGTACAAAATAAAAAGATGCTGCAATGATATTTCAGTTTGCATACCACCTTCTTCTTTTGAAGTAATTTTTTTGGAAATAGTTCATTTCTTATGAAGAAATCGATCTAGAGTGAACTGGTTTTGAGTTATATGTGGACTATCATGTATTATAGCAAGTAACTGTTGGTGATTGCTTTTTTTAATTTCAAAAAATGTGATTTAATTTTATAAATTTTATGTCCCTGTGTTCATTGAAGAACATAATAAATTTTGCACATTTACTTCTTTAACCCTTTCTTGGTTCCGTATATTTTCAAAAAAGTGACATTGAAGCAACAGCACATATTTAGAAATTCCCATGATTCTCCAGTTATTGTCCTTCCTAACAAGCACCGTGTGAAAAATACCATATGTAAACTTAGAGCTTACGTGGGAATGTTGCTTGATTTAGGCAAATCGGAAAGGAAGTGTTCATTCATTTTCTGAATCAGGGCTTAAATTGACAACTCTGAATATGAGCATTCCGGTCGTCTTGGTCTTTGGTAAAAAAAGCTCCAGTCTGTGAATTGTTGTGAGATATTAGATGGAAGACAGTATGAAGTTGTCTATTTATGCGGTCTATTCATAAAGTAATTTTGCTTTGAAGTAAGTTTGCTGTTTCATTGTGAGAATGCAAGTTGTTTATGCAGCTGTTCCTCTTACTGCTTTATGTTGTAACTGGGCTTCCTGGATCCCTCCCCCCCACCCCACCCCCCAACAACTTCAATTTCAGACCATTTTTCTTAATTGTGACCTACTTCTGCAGTAGAGCTTGGGGACGTATTTTCATTTGGGGGATTTTTCAAGAGCGAAGCTATTCTGAACATTTTTTCTGAAGTAAGGTGGTTTTTTGTTTTGTTTTGTTTTCCCTTGCTCATTTAGGGAAAATGCTGGAAGAAAAAAAAATGGATATTTCAGCAGCTAACTGCAGACCATTATTTTGATGATTGTGAACTGTTTCCAGTGACACAAGATGTTGTTTGCCTCCCTGAGTTTCAGCACTCCTGAAAAGTTATTTAATGGGAAGGTCATCACTCAGACTTCAACTAATGGCAAAGAAGTCTACAGTGAATGTTACCAAAATAGGCAGAAATCATAAATGGCAAGGAATCCACTTTTTTTCAGAACATACAACCAAATGAACTGTAGTGAATATGTATGTGTGCATGTATCTACATATACATACATGCTTTTAAAAAAAAAAAGNGTGAATGTTACCAAAATAGGCAGAAATCATAAATGGCAAGGAATCCACTTTTTTTTTCAGAACATAGAACCAAATGAACTGTAGTGAATATGTATGTGTGCATGTATCTACATATACATACATGCTTTTAAAAAAAAAAAAGTTTACTTCTGAGATGGGTTTCAGAAAATCTTGCATCAGTTCTTTTAATGTTGCCAGATGCAGTAAAAACAAAACCTTAGTATGGAAATGCTCGTTCTGTTTGTACAATATCTAATATTTAGGCAGGAAAATTAAGTTCCTGAATACTTGATACAATCTCATTCTGATGTTTCAGATGTATCCAGAAATATTAGAAAAATAAGTTGACAGAACTTTTGCAGTTTACCTTCTAAGATCAGTTTATTTCAAATGCATAAAGGAACTTTGTTTAAATGTCTTTTTTTCAATTTCCAAAGTCTTTCTAAAGAATAAGACTCCTAAAGTGCTTTTCCTTTTTCCTTGGTCAAAATATTTGATCAAGGAAATATTAACAAGAGAAAACTAGCATTTATTATTTCGTTCATAAGAAATCTGAGGAGGAACTGTATTTGACCACTGCCACTGAAATTCCACTGAAGTTACTCAGTGGGATCAGATACAGCCCTATTCATAACAGAATACCTCAACTAGACAATGCAGAGTAGCATTTGTTAGTATTGATGGTAAAATTTATAAGCAAGCTAAGCAAATACAGTGTTTTTGAAACTAGAAGCACTTAACTAGTGTTGATATTGTGAAATACTTGGAATATGATCTGCTTTAAGACTGGGGGTGGGGAGGGGCGATGAAGCAGAAGTTTCCCGTCATGGGATTTCTAGTTGAAAGGAAACGAGCATCTGGTAATGATTTTTTGCATGTTGAGTCACAGATGCTGAGACTTTCCCATGACTTCTGCTTTTGGAATGGCTTTTGTTATTAGGATTTTCTTATAAATCTGATTTCAGAATCGTGAGCTTGATGTTGTAAGATAAAAGTACAGTCAGTAGACGATCCCTTCAATGGTATCTTCTGGGGATATTGGATCATCTTTGTAGAGATGCTTTACTGAGTGATAGTTACTTAGGTAGTGCCACTAGCACTTGACTGTTCTTTGTACCGAAGTACTTTGCATACTCGTGTTATGTACTATTCTTTGACATTGAGACTTCGTTTCTAAGAAAAAATCTGAAGGTAGCTTTATTCCTCACTTTATTGGGAATTTCAGTGTCTTTTGGGTAGAGGAAGCAGAGGAGATCTGCAGATGGGTGTGTTCTATTCTTCATATGTCCTTTGTGAATGCATGATGACTATTTTCAGTTAAGATGAATTTTGTACGCACAGTAGTACCCGTTAATGGAGTACTTTATATAAATGAAGAAATGCAGGTAAGTCTCAGGGCATATGTACCTTTCTCAGGGACTGATGACTTTAACAACCTACCTCTGCTCAGCATTGGTGAGACCACACTTCCAGTGCTGTGTCTAGTTCTGGGCTCCTCGGTACTAGAGAGACATGGACGCACCAGCGGAGTCCAACAAAGGGCAACAAAGATGATGGAGGGACTGGAGCGTCTCTCCTATAAGGGAGAGCTGGGACTGCTCAGTCTAGGGAAGAGGAGGAGACTCAGGGGAATCTGAGGGAAACAGGTACAAATACCTGAAGAGAGGGTTCAAAGAGGATGGAGCCAGGCTCCTCTCAGTGCTGCCCAGTGCCAGGACAAGGGGTAGTGGGCACAAACTGGGACACAGGAGGCTCCGTCTGAACACCAGGAAACACTTTTCTACTGTGCAGGTGACTGAGCACTGGAGCAGGTTGCCCAAAGAGGTTGTGGGGTCTCCCTGCTTGGAGATCTTCAAAGCCCATCTGGATGTGGTCCTGGGCAACCTACTTCTGGTTGCCCTGCTTGAGCAGAAGGATGGATCAGGTGAGGTCTCTCCCAACCTCCACCGCTCTGTGATTTTCTCTTTGTTGACAATATTGCAAAAAAATTTAGGAAATGAACAAAGCCACTTCTTGTTCTGTTCTGTTTGTGTTTTTTTGTTTGTGGTGGTGGTGTTGTTTTGTTTTCCTCAGATGCTCTGTCAAGGCCTAATTAAAAGTATATTGGCAGCAAACTTCAAACCACAAGGTAGCTGATAGTCACATAAAAATGATCAGTCAGTTCTGAGCAGTTAACCTTAAGCTAGAGGAATACCAGACTTGGCAGAGTGCTCCTGAGAACCACGGTGTGTTGGGGTTGCTGGTAAGCCTGGAAAACTTCTGACTGATAGGCCTGTGGCACTGAGAGAAATATAGTTTGGTAAAGTTTTAAGGAGAGAGAGATTCTTCTTGCAGGTTGATAGTCATCAGAATGAAATGAAATTCTGTGACACTGACTTGTGTTTCTTAACTGTCTGCATACCCCTCCCCTGAATTTCTCTGTAGCACACAACTAAGAGAAGTGTGGTATGGGCTTTAATAATCCCAAGGCATCAGAAATAGTGCAGTTTTTTGAGAAATTGATTATTTCGTATTGCTGTCTAGAACAGATAACCTGAACTTTCAAAGACTCGCTTAAGTGATTGATCGCATACTAAGTATTTTAAGTAAATTTCTGGAAATATAAACAAGATAGCCTGCAAGTTTTTCTAGCAAGATCTTTTGCTAGAGCATCAACCCTTTATTTACTCAAGGCGTTTGGATTGTAAAACTGGGGATACGTGTGCAGAACATAATGCAGAGGATTTTTTTTTTTTGGTCAGACTTCTGCCTCTTGATCTTGCCTGCGTGCCTGATACTGCAGCTAGCTGGCAAGTGAATTCCACACAGATCTCAGTGAGGTAGACTTTCCAATTGCATTACAGTAGTGGTGGTCTTACTAAATTCTTGTTTTCATCAAAGATGATATTTCCTAGATATCTTATTTCCTACTGAAACTAGGGGTGGGGAACTAAAAATCCAGTTAAAAAAAAAAAAAAGCATGACGTTGGCAGTCAGGAAAAATGTTTATATTTAGCTATTTAGCTTCTTGGAATATCCCTTGACAAACTTTATACCTAGAAAAACTTGTATTGTCCAAGGGTCTTGATTTCACAAGAGAATCCAAAAGATCTTGATATCACCAATCAGCAACTGCTGTCTCGTTTTCTTTGCACGGGAGATAACAACACTAGGAAATTCTTTTTAATATAGAAATGTACAGACTGTGACAATTTATTTTGTGATGTTGAATTGATGGTGCCAAAAAGACCATGTAAGCATCTGCTAGTAAGTGTGAAATTATACTAGTGAAAGCTACCACCATATAAGCAACACATTTGATTTAGTTAATCTGACTGGGAATGGCACAGAAACAAAGAAACTTCTGCTTGACCATGTACCAATGTTTTGTCCTGGAGACACCAAACCAGAAAAATCCTATGTCTTTAACTAATTTCCTTTTTTTTTTTTATCCCCCAGGTTCTGACATCCTGAAAATAATCTCATAATTAGTATCAGATGTAATTGTTGCCTTGCTGATTCCTTCTTGCTTTTTCTAAGACAGCAAAGGCAAAGCATGTTCAAGAAGAAAATGGTGTCAGTGGCAGCTTTGCTTAGGTTCCAGTACCTGTATGTCCTCTCCTTCATTGAGTGTTATTTAATTACTAAACCTGCCAGGTTTTCTCATCCAACTACAAGAAAGTGATAGGTTTTTTTCTGGTATACCTTTCTGTGAGCAGTGTTGGTACCTAATGTTTTGTGCTCCCTCTGCTGGTTTTACAACAGCAAATTAAAAAATCTCCCAAGAGCTAAGATGGGACAAGGGCAGAGACAGTACTCAGACAGCTTCATAAAAATACACCCCCCACTGCCACCCCCCGATTCATTAAATAGGCTCTTAAAAGCAGACTGATTTAAAAAAAAAATCAAAATATCCTTCACAATCTGGCCAGTACTTTTCTGCATCAAGAACCTTATCCGTAGATCCATGCCATAATTCATATATGTTTGTAACCAACTGTGTACTAATGCAAAGCTGTTGATTCGAAGTATTTTAAAATACTGATACTTTATCTCTGAGTCTCTTCTATTTTCAAATGACATTCAAGGTCAGTATCTAAATGTATAATTAAGTTACCAACCATTTCTTTTTAGCTAACAACTCTGAAAGAAACCTGTACTTCACGTATGGTGATTGTCTCTGTGCTCTGCATGTAAGTGACGACAACAACAAAAGGATGCTAATTCACCTGTAATACCAAGCGGAGGGAAGGCCATTGACAAACGTACCTGTTTGTCAGTTATCCGAACACTATGTGGCTACACAGGCCGCTGTTGCCAGCTGTACGCTGGCACCACAGTTCCTTCAGCACTACTTCTTTGAGGCACCACAGAGAGGACTTCGGTGTTAACTTTTCTTGGAACAAACGTCCCACATCCATTTGCTCTAGCACAGAATCCCTGTTTCTTGCATGTTTTAGCTAGGTTAGACTGGTGTACGTGCATACCCATGTAAGCTGATACTTACAAACTCTTCTCAGCCCTTTTGTTTCAGCCCTGTCATTTCCTTGGGTGGTTTTACTTGCTGATCAGCATTTCTACAGAAAACCCAGGGTAACGTGTTCTAGTAACACAGTAAAACTTCATAAAAGTCCATTTCCAAAAAAAAGCTGTCAGGTATTGTGGCACACTGCAAATCATTCCAGAAACAAGGTGTGTGAAAAAGGAAATGAAATTTCTGTATTCATTATTACTGTAATAGGTTTCATGTGCGAAGTTCGCTGTTAGCTTTGTAAATTTGTCTTTTTTTACCCTTCTCCACAATCAAGAAAATGGCAGAGCGTTCTCTAATATGATTCTAAAATGCAGTTGCTAATTAAATACAGTTAATGATTAGNGGCACACTGCAAATCATTCCAGAAACAAGGTGTGTGAAAAAGGAAATGAAATTTCTGTATTCATTATTACTGTAATAGGTTTCATGTGCGAAGTTCGCTGTTAGCTTTGTAAATTTGTCTTTTTTTACCCTTCTCCACAATCAAGAAAATGGCAGAGCGTTCTCTAATATGATTCTAAAATGCAGTTGCTAATTAAATACAGTTAATGATTAGAAGCTAAGCAAAACTTAGCATGGTTACAGGAGCCAAGTGTGCAACTGTAGGATTGCTTTACCTACAGCTAGGAGGTAATGTGATTTATTGAATTCTAGAGCATGGAACAGGAAGTTCTGTGGATGTTGTTGCTCATTTGCCTGGGATGTTATTGCACCTTGGCAACTGTGTGTTTTTTCCTGACTGTAAAATCGTATCTGTAGCCTCCTAAATGAAGATATACCTGTAAAGATTTTGTTAGGCTGCAATTCCACGTTGTTTGATGTCGCACAGAAGTGGATGGAGAGGTTTTGGGTGCTTAAAGCTTCTAATCATGAAGCTATGTAATAATAAACTGAAGCATTGGCTTAAAATATTGGGTCCAAATAAAGCTGTGTTTCTGAAATATAAGCCACTTAAACCTGTCAAATTAGATATTTAGAAGAAAATGGATCTCATTTTTCTACTGAGCACAGGTAAAAGTCAATGAATGCTGAGAACTTGTGAAAAGTTACACTATTAAATAAAAATGTGTGGTAACTTTAGCCACAAAGGGGGTGGGTGGGTTTGTTTGTTTTCCTTTTTTCTTAAATCCATTATCAGATTAGATTTTTCTGCTCTTCCTCTTTGCCTGGAAAGCACCCATGCTTGGAGGTGTGTTGTTATTATATGCAGTCACACTTCAGAGGGTTGGTTTCATTTTATTTAGTACGGCCCCAGGGAAAGTGAGAATTGTGGTCATGTTAGGAACCAGACTTTTCAATCCAGTTTGGTGGAATCCTTTACATTCATAGCTTTTCACAATTGTTGTTTTCCTGTTATATACTGTAACTCTTGATTCTGGCATTCAGCCTGAGCCCAGGGGCCAGTCACTCTTAAACAGTCCAGCTGAGCGTCAAGAGATGTTAAGAGCAGGGCTGCTTCCTCTGGCCACTTGGGCCCAGGACCCTCCTGCCCGGCCCCTGGAACCCAGCCCAGGGTCTCTGCCCAGGATGAGGGATGTGGCTGCTGCTTTCCTGTTTGCAGGCTCAACCCATAATGAAGCTGAGCACGCGTCCAGGGAGGGGAGATGCAGACACCCGCCTCCCCCACAGCAGCTGGCACCAGACATGCGGGCTGCGACCCATGGTCCTGCTCCAGCCACCGGCACAGAGCCCTTCACTGCCTCCTAGGAGCTGATTTTTGGGACACACCGTTCCAGGAGGTTAAAGACCCCTATGCCCTCCAGTAGCTGATGATGAGACTCCCAAACGCTCGCTCCAGTAGCTGACACCACAGGCCAGGGGTGCCTACACACCTGGTCTGACTCCAGTAGCTGGCACCAAATCCACCTGCACGCACACAGGTCTCGCCTGTAGCTGGCACGGAGCTGTTGCAGTGCATATACACATGGGATGGAGAGTGACAATACACGCAGAGTTAAGAAAAGATTTAATTACAAGATAGGACAGACTGCAATGATCAGGTGCAGGTCTGCGTCTCCGCATGTTTTGTTTCTGGTTTCCCCTTCTTGCCTTAGTTTCACACTTGACATGGACTGCAGATCAGCTAACCTTGCTGGAATAAGCTCTTATATGCCCTTGTCAGTTAGCATGACAAACAGGTTTTGTTCCCCTTGCTGCCTCCCTTATCTTTTGTTGTCCCCGTATGTTCTTGTTTACAGCTTCCTCCTTTTACTATTATCCCATTGCATTGGAAAAGCTCCTTGACCAGATATCCTCAAAGGAGCAGACACCCTCCTTCCACGTACCCCTACACAGAGACAGTGATTAACTTCTTAACATACAAAACACACGCTGAGCTCCCAAGCATCTACATGTTTGAGTGGGGTTGTCATATACACAGTCTTGGAGATCCAGCCACAGACCAAGGTCCTGCTTGATATCCCAAGAAAGGTGCCTGTTGGCGCTCCTAAGCCAAAACATCTTTTATGCTGTGTGTAAAATGTAAGCGCAAAAACTTGCTAGAAAAATTTATGATAGGTAAACTATTCTTCTTTGTGCCCTTGAGGGATCTAAGGTGATACCACCCCTGCCATCCGCACTGTCAAATCTGTGCGGCCCCAGCTCTGTGTTCCTATGCAACTTTCTAGGTTTTGTAAAGGATACAAGGAGAAAAAAAAATAAGGGGGATTGTGTAGCTCTGTGTGGCAGCATGCCTCTTCCTTCCCACATACGATAAAGATCAGTGAACACAGAGTTACGTCTCATCTCTCTGCATTGAAGTAAAACACGAGAAAGCTCATAGCTGGAAAATGTAAAGGATGTTAGCAGTTTTACGTTTTTCCCCTATGGGACTGATGATACCTCAATTTTTTTTTTTTTAATATTTCCATGGGAGGCTCAAAAAGATTTTTCTTACATCACCAGTTTCTCACTCTGTAAGTGTGCGTTGTGTATGTATGTGCATGCATATATTGGTGTAGCTGCCTTCATCTTCAGCTGTTTTCTGCTAGTTAATCTTTCTAGAGTTAATTTCCCCCTTTGGGTTTACAGGCCCTATTCCTGGGAATGAAGCCCCAGAAAACTGCTATGTTTTGTCACTGTAGCCCAGTCTGCAGGACTGGGACCCTGTAATTTTTTATTTTTATTTTTTTTTAACTTGTATTGGCATTAATGTAGTAATGGCATAAATGGAATGCAATTTAAATTCTCCTTCAAGCACACATCTAGACGTACATTCACACCGAGCAGCCTACATATACATGCTCTACTGGCTAGAGTGTTCTTTACCTTGGTTGCCTCAGTCATTCCTGTCCGTACATGCCGTATGTGTTTATGAAAGGAGCAGCATGCCCCTCCCTCTCAGTTCGTCTGAATTTCTTGGCTGAGTCATAGCAAATTTCCACCCGTGCCTTCCTAGCAAACTGTGTTGTTGGGGCTTTTTCCATTTTTGTAAGGCCCTTGTTGACCTCCTAAAAGCTTATTCACTTCTCTGGTGTGACCATTTTTCCCTCATCCCCCACTTTCTCTTCATACTGATTCTTCTGCACTGTATTGATGTGGAACTTTGGCTGCCTGTAGACACGCTTCTGGTAGTGGAAGGGTCTCCTCTCCCACAGAGCCACTGCCATTACCTTCATTGCTTTGATGAGGAACATAGAGCGTGTGTTGGTATTACTGGCCTTGCCCTCCAAATAAAGGCTGAGAGTGCAAGCGGTAGAAACTGACAGCTGAGACTAAGGTTTGTGTGGTGCTGTCTCCAGAAAAGAGCAATGAGACTGTCTTCATCGTCTGGGGTGACCTCAGAATGTTCTTCATCAGAAAAGACAGCTTTCACCTATCCCAGAGGCAGCATGAGATCTCTCTGATAGTTCCCTGACTTCTACTCTCTCTCTCTGCCTGCAGTGACTACAGGAGATGGTCAGCAGAGATCTGGGTTGTGCTGACCTATAGCAGTGATTTCCTATCTCCGCATGCATTATCAAAGGCAAATGGCTTGAGTAATGCTCCTTGTGCCTGTGTGTCAAAGGCCGTAAAAGAATGCCATTGCCTATGCACAAGGCAGTGCCCTTTCTCTAAGCATAGGATCAACCTGTTTACATTGTAGAGAAACTGTACAAAGTCTAAATCAGATACCAGCGGTCTGGATGCCTTTTTGGCAGAAAGCTGGGTTCCCCTAGTGCCTTCAACTTGCCTTCTAGATCAATTGCCATATCCGTTGTCCTTCAGAGATGTTCTCAGCCACAAATTTTTGTTTTTAAGTGCTGAGGACTTACTGTTTGCAGAAAAAAAAAAAAATCTAGCACTTGGAAAGAAGTGCTTTGTTCAACCAAGGTTTTACAAGAAAACTTTTAAGATCTTGAATCTGACCTCTAGGAGGAAAACCACTTTCTGCCCATACTGTGTGGTTGCTCGCTTGCAAAACTTTCTCGTACAGAGGCCTCTGAGATTTAAGCAGAGTTTTCATTAATGCATGAAAAATATTCAGCCATATTTGCATTGCAGCCCTCAACTCTGAAGAACTTTTGAGAGTAACCTAAAGGACACAAAACATTATAGTTTTCCTGGCATTAGTCACCCATTCCCCTTTAGGGTCCCCAAAGTTACAACGCCCAAAGGATGTTGCAGTAATCAATCATCTAATCACACTTGGCAGACTAAGATGTTGGACAAACAGCCTTTAGTTATGATGCCTAAAACTAACGTAAAGCATTACCATTTCTAAACCCATCTTGCCTATTTCTTTTGCAGGGACCTTACTCAATGTCCTGACAGATTCAGTTCCATTCACCTTCAGAGAAAGAAGTGTAACAGTCGTTATTTCCTGAAAGAGTAGTTCAAGGATTACTTTTGATTTCAGGGACCTAAGTGCTTTTATCTACATATTTTGAAATTTGGTACAGTTGTTCTAGCATCTGTAATCCCTTCCAGTAAAGGGATTAATTCACATCTCTGTCTTCAAGCTGTGTATTTTGACATCACATCTAAGTCTTGTATCAGAAGTATCTTTGCTTTATAGTGGTCTCAAACCCTTCCTAACTCAGATTCACTTCCGTCTCTTTGTTTTGCACAGAGTCTTTGGGAAAACTGGAATCACAGTAAGTGCTCACTTCAGGCAAAAGAGGAACAGCTGAATGGGATGACTGGCTCACAAAGATTCCACACTTCGGAATAAGATAAATGCAATGTTATCCTGAAAGTCCTTGACTTTGTTCCACTCCACTACCACTCCTCAGCGTGCCAGCTATGTAGCTGCCTTGTTTCTTTGGGAATATGCCCTGAGAGACTAAGGCTTCAGCTCTCTGCACTTTAGAAGACTGTTATGTTCCCACCAGCATGCCTGCAGTTAGAGCTTGTCATCTATTTCTTCCTCATACCACAGGACATCATATTCAGGGAATAGTACATTACTATCACCATGTTACACAGACAGCAAGGTGGAGTGTGATCCCCTTAACCATGCAAAGTAGTGTAGCAGTGGTCAAATTTTAGATCTATTTAGCAGCTAGAGACTGAGTTTCATCTTTCATTGATGGACTTTGTCAGAGTTTTTTCCTGCCAAACTGTGCATTCAGAAAATGTTTGTTTTAAAGCATATTTCACACCTACAGACAACTAAAGATCAAGAGCTTTGCCTCAGAAGTCAAAACTGCCATTTTGCTTCAGAACTTGTCTCTGCCTGAGTTCAGTCATTCTGATTTGGAAAAAATGAGATATGAATTCTTTCCAAGTCTTTTGTCACCTAGTGAGGTTAAGGCAGAACATGAATGGGCTCTGCTGGCACCCATAAGGCCCCCATCATTTTGGTACTGAGATCTCATAAGGCTCTCCAGGTGAAAAACTGGGTCTCTGTCTTTGCTTCCAGATCTTCTGTCAAGTTGCTAGGCCAAATTCTTTGCTTGCATCTTAGCTTGTACCTCATAACTTGGATGCAGGAAGGCTTAGACAAATACAATCGTTCAATTCTCCTTCCTCAGAAAAACCTACAAAGCAAGACAGTTGACACTCACAGACTCAAGTTCAATTATACCCTATCTCCAGTCTTTGTTTCTCTTCTTTTAACTTTGTGTTGCAATTTGGAATCTTGCAAAGCTCTCATATTTCTGTATGAAGTAAATATAAAGTCCTTTGATGGCTTCTTTTACTTTTCATTATCCACTGTGTTTCATAGAATCA
>VXAL01015884.1:254-30608 GCA_013399475.1 Chauna torquata
CAAAGAGAGAGGCAAGCTCATTGAAGTGTGCAGCTTTAAGTCTCCTCTTAAAACATGCTAGAAGTTGGCATAGGTCAGTAGTGTTGCAAGGAGAATATAATTTTAGCCAAAGATGCCCATTTTGAGAGAAAGACTTTGCATGTGTGCATAACTTCAGAAGTGCTTGTCTTCCAAAGGATATGCAAAGGCAATGGTAGTGAAAAGGACTCAGTGTGGTTTAAATGTTTGTGCAGTTTTAAGATCTTAAGCAATTAGGCAGCTTTTTGTGCTCTCCTGAATTGTAAGGATGTTTTATGGTTTTACATTGCTTTAAAACCTTCAAGTAACTTTACTACACGCGTGAATATGCTATTGCCACTTAATTCAACATGAATTTTCTTTTTGATATTATAACTTAATTTAAAAAATCCTAACTAAATTAATGTGGTGATTACAATTCTTAATTAGAATTTTTTATAAATCAAGAAATGTTCTGATTATGTTTAAGCAGGAGGATCCTACAATGACTTTGAATCATATAGCCTTAGGATGTTTTGTATGTGCTGTGAAGGTATCTGGATAAATTTGACTGTGGTCACATATACACGCAGAATGTTAAAGAATGGTAGCAAGTTTATAAGATCTAACACTGAAAAATTACAAAGTCACAGTCACCTATGAGAGTTTTAGTGGGCTGTCCCAGCTGCCCACTGTTATCCCAGGTGTTCAGATACTCTTGTCGAAAACAATAGTTGTGACATAAGTGTAAGTGATGTTGCAAGAACCTCTCATTAGGAGTCAGAACTTTTCTTGACTCAGAAACTGGAGACTACATACATTTTTTTTCCTGAGTTTCTTCCACCCAATCCCATTTCTGAGCATTATCTTCACAAATTGAAAATCAGGTTTTGTAATTAATTGAAAACTATTTGCAGAGAAAAGCATTGTGTAAAGTGAAAGGGGACAAGCCATTGGCATGCACTGAATTTTTCCTCTTCACTTCTGGAGGATGAACATCAGTGTTATTTTTGACATACTATGGATTTAATTTGCTCAAAAGTCGATAGGAGAGGTTGGCTGTGTAATAGGTAAATCTTGCTGAGTTCCTTGGATAAATTTCTAAAACACCAACAATTCTTAGTCTAAGCAGTCTAGTCATTTCAGGCACTATTTCATTATGCTTTATTACACTGGGTCATGTTGACTTCCAGATAGCAAACAGTATCTTCAAGAATATCAGTGATCTCTGATAATGTATTTCATATTTTCAGCCATTCCTGTCCAGTTATTTTCTTTCACACAGGAAAATTAGTTCCCTGTCCTCTACTACTGCTGTGAGCAGTGATATCAGTGCCATTCCAGAGCACAAGAACAGTTATTTGAACCTAAATGAGGTAGGTACGGTGGCTTCAGGGATTCAGTAGCATCCAGAACAAATTTCTGTTTTGGTTTTAAAATCCTGTAGCTTAATCTCTCCATTAAGCCATGCACAAAACTAAAGATCAAGAATTACAGAGAGATGGACTTTGTTCACCTAAGCTTGAAGTGGGAATGTGATGAGGAATTGAGAATACATTCTGTTAGGCAGCTGGCTCTCTGGTACATGGAATGTCTGACAAAGTGTTTGTCAGATGCTTATCACTAGCAACTCTGACTTTCAAACATGAATATAGAAAAAACAGAAGGGGAAGGTAAAATAGACAAATCATGAAGTACTTGAAATAAAAGGGGAACTGTATCTACATTGCAGCCATACTTCCTTGGATGCAATGCATAAAGCATTTTCAAATGACAGGATAATTTTTTCAAATTTAAATTTACCATCAAGCTGCCAGTATCTCAATCTGTGTATTTTTGCTATGGACAGCATTATGAATTTTGTGATACTTTTTGTCCTTTTATGCCAGAAGAATATGTCATATCTGCAGAGCAACAAATAGCAAGTAGGCAAAAGGAGTAAAATCCTGCTCTCTCTCAGATTCTTTCCAGTATTTTGTTTCAGTAGAGCATGGCACTTTCATAGATTCCCAAGTAGATACAGGCCTAATTTTCATCTGCGAACTATACAATATCCTGTGCTATGTAGTTATTTGAATAACAAAAGTTTATTTGACATAGTTTATTTGACCTGGCAATTTTTGAGGCCAGTACTGATTACTGTCAGTCTTGGGGATCCTCAGAAGCCTATATAGTGAGGCACAGATGAAGGACTATGACAATTCTCATACTGAAGATTTAGATGTGAGTAAATATTATTGCTATTCATGCATTTTTTCGTCTTTGCTCAAGGCAATAACAAGACTATAAGCATGTTCTGAGTTACGTTCACTAAGAGACCTAGGGTACATTCATATGACTGTAAGTGATCAACTTTGCTTTTCCTAAGAAATTAATACCCTTCAGCCAAATTTACCTTTAGCATGTTCCTATCCTATTCCAATTAATTTAACCTGTGATTTTTTTGTTTATGATTTTGATTCCCTTCAGATGAAGTGCTCTTGGTTTTTTCTGAACATTGTCCCAGCCTGAACAGAAATTGGGGGAAAATTTGAATCCTCCAATTAAAAAAACAAAACAAAACAAAACAAAAATTCTTAAAATAATTTCTACCAGAGAACTGTTCTGTAGTTACACTGAAGTTCCATTTTCTAATTCTGTTACATTGTGTTCCTTGCTTCTAGGAATATGTAAAAAGTGATGAAAGTAATACTCAAATAGCAGCAGGTATGGAAATGTGTTATTTTTCATTCTCTTTGTTGTTGATCCCTGAGTTCTGCGCAGATTACCATAGGAACTGAGTTTGTCAGTTTGTCTGGCAAACGGAGTTTAAAGTAATTGGGATACCATTGGTTTATGGATGACACACCTCAATGTCTTTTGCTCACCCCTGATTTGCAATTATTTCCCAAAAGCTAGGCCAGGATGCAGGATCTGCAAGGTTCAACTGCTGTTTTTTCTAAATAGACCTGATGCCGAAAACCTTGCAGAATTTGTGAATGTCAGTTATACAAACTTCTCTCCCACATAAGCATTCAAGCAATGAATTTGTGAAATGGTCTAGCAAGAGCCAACTTGATTCAAGTACAAATGAATGGCCTCACAGAGAAAATCTGCACAAGCAGGTGGAATTTTAGAAGGAAAAATCTTCCCTGTAGTATATATCCCTAAAATAACAGAAACAGCAGACAGCCAAGTGCTTAAGACTTAAAGCTGTGCAGACAGAGTTGGTGCATTTTCAAGAAGCAGATCCTCTAGATTCTTCTGAATCCCTTAAATAGCCTCTGCTTGAGAACAGGTTTTCCCAATAACAAGAAATTTGATCATCTGACATGTGGATTTTAGCTGAATATATTCAGCAAAGAAAACATGCCCTGAAACCAGAATATCCCTAAGCCTTGTAGCTGCTCAGTGAAATGGACACTCATGTTAGGTCTTGCACCCACTGAATGTCCATTTCGCTGAGGACCTTCATGGGACCCCCAGCATCTCCAGCTCTGGGGAAATCACAGCTGGAACTCCTGACCGCCACCTTGGATTTATCAGAAGTTTTGAACTTGAGAAGCAAGTGTAAAAATCTATGATTTCAGAGTTGATGTGTTATTTAGTTTAAATTAAACTTAATTTCACTGCTAAATTTATAGTCATCTCTAGAACCCTCATGCAGAGGCTGCAGAACTGCCTCTCAGCTGTCCTGATGACCACAGTCTTGCATGCCTCCTCTGCTCTCATTGGTGTGTGCAGTTTCTGTAAAATCTGTTGCTATGCTCTGAATAAGGTTCCTCCACATCATGGAAGAATGGTGCTGACTGGTTTAGATGAGATCATGAAGACTGTTCTCATTTCTTGTCAGTTGTCTTCTATCCATTTTCATTAGTAATGCCATCTTGATGTTGGAGTTTATTTTCAAATTTACTTTTTCCTAGTGTTATGTCATTTCTGTGCATTCAAAAGCAGTACTAAAAATTGTTTAGAAAATTTATGATCATTTGTGTTCCAAAGCAGAAGTCACACCTAGGTATAAGAAAATCCAGTACATAAAGACGAATGCACAGTTACCCAAAGATGTAGCAGGATACTCACCAATACTGGCTTCTGCTCATGAAAATGGCTGTATCTACCTATGGAGTATTCAGGTAGCTGTCTGAATGTCTTTGGGATGGGACTGGACCATTAAGAAGGTAATTCTACTAATCTTTGGAAACATGCTTTTTAACTAGCACTTGCAGCAGCAGATATTTCATTGAATTTTTTGGTTAAGAGTTTCTTCCACAGACACAAATTAGTTCTGCTTTAATAACAGTAGCAGAGAGTAATGGCAAGTGGAAAATGAAGAAACATGATTTATAACAAAAACTGAATGTAAAATTATGTGAAAGTCTAGAAGCTGATTTTTCACCCACTTTATTTACCTTCTAAGAAAGTATGATAGGCAGGGCAGAAGAGAAATATGACTGGAGCATTGCACAAGCCAGTTAGCACTAGCAGGGTTACAAATCAGGAGAGAATAGTATCTGAGCACGCAGGATCTATAGCTGTAATCCATTTGTAAAGCCAGTCATGCAACAGAATGCCAATGTCATAGTTGTCATACCTCAGACCTGTAAGACTGTATTCCAGAAAATGTTATTCTAAACAAGAGATGGAAAGTAAATGCAGGAAGGAGGAATACTATCATATGGCCAGTTAATATTAGTCATTGTGGCAGACAGTGTTCACTATGTCAGCCATATAAGGCTTCAACAGGAAGCCCAGCAAATGCAAGCTCTAGGGAGGATTTTTCAGAAAGGTGATGAAGAAGCTTTGCAGATGTTTTATGCAAAAATAGAATACAATGGTAAATGTCCCCAAGTATAGTAGGTGTGGACTTTGTTGGGTTTTGCTGTCTTCATGGTTGACACATTAGTGTGCTTAGATTCCCATAGGAATTCCCAAGTTCAGGTGATTGTAATGTCATCATTGACATGATCATTATCATCACTACATGGATGACACAGCAAGACTTTTTTCCTCACCTCCTACCAAACCTGAAAGGACAGTAAGGGAGAAAGTCTACAAAGGGAGAAAGGCTACCTGAGAAATACAACAGGTTAGTGAAGGAGACTTCATCAGTCCATAAGCAGCAAGAAATGACATTTCAGTAGCAAACGAGATGCGTAGTGATGATATTCCACAGCAAATGAGAGGTAAATGTTGAAGTAGGGATAGGTACAGATGAGCTGTGAAATAGCTTGTGCTTTTGATGTAGAAGAGATGACAATACAGAAGAATACACCCCAGCTACATTAGTCATTCAGTGGATTAGGAAACTACCTTTTCAGCAGCTTTCCAAATGTATATGAGCTGGGTAATGCTGAAAAAATCAAATAAATGGCACTCAACTTCTGATACATTTATTTATTTATTTTTCATGTAGATGTTGTAAAAAGAAATATGGTTTTATTTATTCTATTTTAGGGAAACTTACTCAAAGAAATTTTGCCATTTTCAAAATATCCTCCAGTTCCTCTGACAGCACTATGTACAGACATCTCTACTAAAATGCTCCTGGCAGGCAGTAAGGGTAAGTGAACATGCTAGTCATTCTGTTCAGGACAGTTTGTAGGACCACATAAGATCAGGCTGTTAATGTGCCAGAAATGGGGAAATGAAGATCCAAATCCTGCCAGACCTTCTCCATCAAAGCTGTAATTAAATAATTGAAAAAGGTATTTTCTGGTATGAAAGGATGGTAGATTAAAGCTCAGTGTTAATAGCATTATCAGTAGAATTATTTTCAGAAAGAGACTTTACAATTTTATTTATTTACAAGACCTGCATATACTTTCCATCTGAATTACTGTATTAATTCCAAAAACTACTAAGAACAAGCAAAAAAATTCACGTCTGTGGTAATGCAACTAAACAAAAAACTGCTGCTGTGGCTGTACCAAGAGCCGTGATTCAGACACTGATATGGAGTGCGCAGTAATGGCCTCATCAGTACACAGCTATGTAAGGAAAGAAAGCACTTGTGGTCTGTGCTAGAAGCTCATTGTTAGACTTTTAATTTCACACCAAACCTGGCTTTCATTTGGCAGAAAGTTGAAGAGTTGATCTGCTGTCTTGACTCTCCTCCAAACCTCTACAGTCTTCTGCAGTTTTCCTCTTCTGCATCTGTCTTATGAGATTTTTGTCCTTTAATGTGTCACTTTTCTTCTCAAATGCCTATCAGAACTGTTTCCTACTGGCTTTCTGCTCTTATGCTGTCACAATTTGGATGGATCAAAGTTTGTTTGGTTGGTTTTTGCTTCATTTGTTTCAAAACTGAGCAGGAGATTGAAGTTGGTGCTGAAAATGAAGAGTGGTTTCCACTCCTCATTGATTCAAATCAATAAATGAGTTCAGGAAGGCAGCATGCCCTGACCAAGATTTTACTTAGCTGTGGAAAATGGTATATGTATTTCTTTGCATATTAATAAATGGTATATTATCATCTAGTTTTTGTGCTTGACAATGACCTATAATCTTTTTGTAATTCTGCCCAATGTTTACCAAGAACATATGGTAGCAACAAGCAATTGTGTAGCAATAATGAAATTTATTGATGTTTTGCTTTTTCCTTTTTTAAACAGAGGGACATATTTTGCGTTGGAGCATTGTCTCATTCTTAGAAGATCCACAAAATAGTAAAAATGTAAGGAAAAATTTTACACGTTTTCTTAACCTGAATAGTATACCAGGGTAAGACAAATAGAGAAGAAGTGGATTCAGACCTCTACAGGGACTAGAAATGTTTCCTGCACGTAAAGGCCATGTCTTTTACTTGAATAATAATTTGATGCTGTGAAAAACATGAAAACCGTGAGTAAAATGCTGCTAGCATTATTCCAGTGTGTTCAAAGAGTTTACATTAAGAATTTATTTATCCCTGTCCCCTAAGCAGTGTTTCTACTATATGCCGTTTGCAGCCTCTTTGATGAAGGTATTAATGTTTCACCTCTTAATTTTCAGAAAGCCATACTGATAAACCCACTAAGCCAGTAACCATGGTGGCATACAGAACTACCTCAAATGTGGTTATGTTGCTTTTTTCCCTCAGCAAATAAAGGAGGAGCTCTGTTGGAGGGCACATTCTACTGAAGTGGTTGACTTATTTCATGAAGAGCAGAAAAATGTGGTAGTGACAGCATCTGTTGATGGTTCAGTCAGGTACAAAGTAACTAATATTTCTTATTTCTGTGGCCAGTCAGTTGAACTGTCTCCAGAGGTCCTCTTCTTGCTGGACTTGCATATAAGCTAGGACTTAAATAAAGTACAACACCAGGTGCATTTTCTGTTATGCACCTGCAAGAACTAATTTTTTAACGTAACACTTCCATTTTTCCCAGGAAGTCAGACCTTTTACAGGCTGTCGTTTTCTTTCGACAAGGTGACCTGGAATGCATAGGTAACAGCCCCATCATTTTAGAAATGACTGCCTGTTCTAATTCCATTTTAGCTTTCAGTATTTCCTAATTTAACATGGGTCCTAAACATCACACCTAGCAAATTAAACCATTGTAGTCTCAAGCTGCTTTATAGTCAACTGTGTAATTCTTTCTTGGCTAACAAGTACGTTTGAAGGGATTTTTTTGTTTTTTTTAGGAATCAATGAGAAAATTTTGTGTAGAACCTGCTGTGGTGGCAGCACCTTAGTGTTGGAGAAGTTCAGGATATTGGTGCCTTTACTCCTCAGTTTCTTAACTATAAAGATGAACTATTTATTAGTTTTCTGATTTTTATAACCTCCTGAGATTTTTTTGCTCTCAAATTACTTACATGATAAACTGAATTTCAATCTCACTAATTTTTTTTATGACTAGCATACTGCGCTCTAGAGCAATGCTGCAGAACCTGAGCATGTATACGAACATTTTTCACTTTTGCTCCACTTTTAAAAGTATCCATTTTTCCTTTCTGTCCTTTGGCACTGCTTCTACTATGTCTGTAGGCTCTGGCATGCCGTGAATGGATGCTATCTCGGTTACTTCGGACAGCCCAGGAAGTTTGAATTATCAGATATCTGTCGTTTGATTTTGCCTTGTGATGTTAATAACTTTCCTATTATAATTAAAGAGGAAGGCAAGCATATGGAAAAGAAGAAAAAATTTGAGTATCCGCTAATGCTGGACAGAGACAAGTAAGATCTTAAACATTTATATACACGTATGAGCTGGGAAACAGTTCTGAGAATATTATGTATACAAAGCACCTTTCACCTGAAGGTCATACAAATATTTCCTATGAGTTATTTAGTATAATTCTTTTTTTAAAATGGTTTTACAAACCATGGATAAATCTCTTAAATGTTATAACTAGGTGACAGTCAGGATTAGGATCAGGATCTGAATTGTCAGGATCTGAATTGAATAATAGTGATGATAGATAATTGCTTCAGATTTTAGCCTAATTAGAGTCTGTATGTTATGATCACTGTTCAGGTTAGCAGCTTGTTTCTTTTCCAGTTCTGCAAGCTGATAGACTTCTGGGAGCCCCAAAACTTTATTGAAAAAACTTAATGTGAATAGCTTCAACCCAGAAACAATGTTTCAGTTAAAAAAATGTTTTTATTAAGTTTGCTGGGATGTTGTGGACACATTCACATACCTCAGATCATAACATTCTGACACTGACATAAATGTTCTATGTTCAACAGCAGTGTTGGACCTCTCTCCTTCTAGGTAGAGTTCTCAAGGGATGTGGGCTGGCTACAAGTCAAGCCAGAGATCCTTGGCCCTTTAGCTAAGCGTGTAGTAAGTCAAAGTTCTAGTCCTGGAGCTCCCTGCTTTATTAACTAGTGGACTGAGCAAATGCAGAAGTAAAATGCACGTGACCTTTAGTGACAAAGCAGTCCAAGACTGGGAGAAATTACTCCATGGCTTAAAGAAATCATGCATGCTTTAATGTTAAGGTTTCATGTACCATGTGCATTTTTAGGCTGCCTTTTAACCAAAGCACTTTGGGACAATGGGAAAGCTCAAAGATGCTTTACTGTTAGCCTGTTTAGGCCAGTATCCTGCTAACACTTATTATTGCATACAGTTCTTACTAATCTGAGTAGTCCCACTGAAGTCAGAACAGTAACTCGTCAGTAAAGAGAAGTTCTTGGCTATGTTTGAAGGACTAACCCCTGTGGTCCTGTTGAACAGGCAGCAACTAGTCTGAAACCTCTGGAATCAAAGATACTATAATTAAAGACAGCTAACCGTAAAGAAACTTTGCGTAAACGACTTGCCTGTGTCAAACATGACTACTTTTTAAGGACCCTTCAAATATTTCAGTAAAAGAGAACAGCTAGCATACATTTAAAACACAATAATTAGACTGGAAGCAAATGAGAAGCCTGCTTAACTGTGCGAAGAGCTGGGAAAAAAAAAAAGGCAGTCACATGCTGCGCAATAGAAACTTTCAGTCTTATCATTCTATATGCCCTGTGTGCTCCCACATCAAGAGTAACTTGATTCCTCTGGATAAATTGTATCAAAGAGTGTAATGGATAGCTAGCCTACTCTTGAGAGGCAACAGTCATCCCTGTTACTTAGGTATGCTAGGCTTTGTTCTTCACAGGGTATAGGAACCTCTCTTGGGTTAAGTCAATTCATCTTCATGCTGCTACTACTATTACTTTATTGGATAGCTGTCTTATAATTCACCAAGATAATATTTTAGAATTTCAAATAACAAATCACATTATAAATGCTATTAACAGATATTCCCCAAATGTGCATACACATGAAAAGGTACAAACCCAGCTGAGTATCATAGGTGCTCACAGTTTAAATGAGCATCTCAGGTGATATATTGAAAAATGTCAGCAGGTAGATAGACCAATATAGGAAAATGGTATCAGTTTCTTTCTGTAATTTATGATTTCTTAGCTTGTGTGATCTGACATTTTTTCCGATTATAAATGAAACTGTGTTAATCTGCCCTAATAGACACTGTAATCTAGACTGTTTCCTCTAGTGATTAACTTCGGAAACCAGATATATGACCAGAGGAAACCGTTTTTGTTATTACAGTGGCATAGAGGAATTGTAGTCAGAACTGACAGAAATGCTGAAAAGCCATTATCAGACAGTGAGTTTGCGCTCAGTTGTGGTAACTAGTGTTTTATATATTAACTTATCCAGCCTCCTACAGATGATGAGCCTCCTAAAGATGACAAGCCAGTATCTGGATTGACAAAGTGTAGGTGAAGCACTTCATGGCACCTTTGAAGCTCCCAATATAAATTATATTTTGAAGATATATGGAATAATTTATACATCAAAATAATTTTATTTTGGAGCTAATTAAGGATGTTGAATTCAAAATTGCCATTTAGATAGGAGCTACAGATATTTTCTCTTTTTGTGTCTTATGTGCACAGGTGGAAATCACTGACCAGATCACCTTCAATTTTAAAAAAAGCTAAACAAGTGGACATAATTCAGGACTTGAAGTTTTTCAAAGCTTTGGCTTCTCCAAAGGTATCTAATGTATATGACAGATTTGTTTCAGTTCTGTGCAGTATATTAGGAAATGCAATTGTATTTCTCATTTAGAAAACAGCCATAAATAACCCTATATATTCTCATTTATTTTGGACAAGCTAGAATAAAAATACATTAACAGAGGGATCAACGAAAATTCTGTGGTTTTCATTCTCACTGTTTCACACTTCCAAATTCCAATTTAGAAGAAAGAACACACTGATTCACTTGTTTGGCTTAACAGCATTAAAAAAAAAGAAAAAAAATCAGAATTCTCACATGCTCCAACAGAAATCCGAAATATCCTAGGTTTACTTAAAGGATATGTGAAAATACTAGAACAGTGAATCACTGGTTATGTAAAAGTTCTTTCAGGGTTCCCATGAAATCATATATCAGGAGAGTTCTGAGTCAGTTTGGATATCATTATGAATGCCTTCTACAACTCTAACTGAATAATGGTGCAGCTCCTCCATCGTTACCTGACTTAGCCCTTAAAAGTCATGGGAACGGATAAAACTTCTTTTGTTGGAGTTAGACTAGAAAAGGGAGAAGATACAAATCCTATGGTCACATGCCAAAAAAAAGCTTCCATTAACACCTTACTGACCATTCTTCCCCCAACAGCTAGTGTTGGGCAAGAACTCTTAACATCAACTCCCCAGATTTGTGGTGCTGTGTGTCTCCTGTGTACCACAATCTGTTATCCTAATGTGGCCAGCTAAGATCCAAACAGTAGTCAGTAAAAGATATTACTCCATGTGACCAGTTCTCTCTGTGTACCTTGGGTGAAATGATGACAAGGTGAGTGGAACACACTTCTCTACCGCTTATTGCCCTGTCTTGCCAGCCAGTTCTTCCTTTCTCTATTGTTCTTGCTTACTGGGACACTAAGGATCAGCTCTCATCTCGTCTGGATGGCTGATGAGTTGGAGCTAGTGGATTACTTGCTGCTAGGTAAAGGTAGCCAAGCATGCAGTTTTGAGGCATTCTGTCATTTCACCCCGAGACAGCAACAAGTTGACAAGCTCCCTTAAGTAACAATTATACCAGTCACAAATGCTGAACAGTCTCTGAAGTGGCATGTGTTTACATCACAGGGAAACTGCTGGAGCTGCTTTTGTGCTGTAGAAGCTTGCGCTACAAAGTAATAGCAGTTGATCATTGATCCCCTGCTGTTCAGCAGTTGCAGATACTTAGTGGGAAAAAAATATATTGATGCTGGGTATAAAACATGAAATTTAATGTAGTAGAGTCAGTGGTTGAGTACATTGTGGGACAAGTCAGTAGAGGTGGGCTCCACATTGGCTTTTACTTAGTCATTTCAAAAGAGGACTCACAGTGGAAGATACTTGCATGTTCAGACACATTAGCATTGGAATCCCCTTGCGATTGGGCTTTTGATAAGAAAAAGGTTTGATTTCCTTTCATTAGCCTTAGAGATGAACAAACTAGTGGACTTCAGTTTGCACCACAGACTTGATGTGTGCTATTCAGTGGCTATGCAAATGCCTAGAGTATATGATTAACTCACTGTATTCCAGTTGTCCTATCATTCTGAAAAAGGTAATGCTTAGTAATTAGTGCACAAAAGTAATGTCTGTCTGGAATAGATTCCTTCAGGAATATTTTTCATTGTTGAAGATGGGATATCGCTTAAACTGTTACTATTGCAGCACAGTTAGTTGTGTATTAGAATAAGCATGAAAAAATGTAAGTAGAAAGTCTCCATGCATTGTACCATTTCAAATTAAACTCATGTTTTCAAATTTGGTGGAAACACAAGTTCTTTGCACTCTTTCAAGGTTTAGGTATACATTTTTCCTCATTGAGAGACTGTAAGTTGCTCTCCTAGGGTGAAATAACTGCTATATTGTGTAAGAACAGTTACATTTCCTGCCCTGTCCATAGGTATAATACCTAAGTAAGTCTCAGGATTCATGTGAGTGTGGATGAACTATCAAGGTACTTGATGTATTTTCACTAATTCAGAGCTTCCTACAGTTTACAGCAGTAATGTCTTTTTGTTCATCTGCATCTTTCCGAGCTGGTTGCTGAAGTGTTTGTGATTTGCACAGCCCAACAAAGATAGACAGACTGACAGCCCTGAGATGAAGCTGTCATTTGGGAGGGAGTTCTTACTCCATTACCCTTTGGCTAGACTTCCACTGTCCTCTAATAGCATGCATCTGCCAAACCTGACAGGTAACCTGAAAATGATTTCTGTATTGAACTTATTCAAGATATTAGTAGGTGGTATAGCTAAGTAAGTATTTAAAACTAGCTTTAATTTAGGTGTTAAAAAAGCATTTTGCTATTAACTGTCTTGATTTTTTGTCGCTTGGGAAGCTGGTATCTTGCTAGCTGTGCATTTTCTACAGCAGAAGGATCCCCTCCTAATTTAAAAATGTTCAAAACCTGTGCATAAACCACAATCTCTCTACATAGAAGTTATATTCATTTCTTCAGATAACATGGATGTTACAATGGCATTCAATAACAGAAGTAATATGTAACAACATTTCTTTATTACCTTTTTTTCTTGAGCTAGTAATGCACTGACTTTGGTTTCCCTTGATTAGGTCCATAGAAAACTTTTGGAAAGTTTTGGGTCAGGAAACAGAGATGCTGGTGCAGTATTTGGGTCTCTTCCTATCTATGAGGTAAGCACAAGTGTTTTCCACCTTTTGCAGTGACGTTCATGCAGCAGAAGCCATTAGCACTAGTAAATTATTAAAATCACGTGCTCAGACAGTCTGTTGCTAACTGCTTCTCAATTTTCTCACATGGTTTGCATTACTACCAACCCAACTCCATTCTCCATTTGGTGGAAGCTTGGGAAGCCAGGTGAAGAGAGCATGCTGCAAAGTGAGTAGTTCAGACATTTATTTCTCCTGTCCAGCCTCATGTCATTAACTTCTTCTTTCAGAATCTTTTCTTTTAGCCAGCCCAGAAACTATTGATTCTTATCTGCACAATTCTTTGGCTACTGTAAGTTAACAATGTTTTATGGGTACTGGTGATTAGATTTATTATGAGCTGTCTAACAAGGCTTCCTAGATTGTTGCTTCTACAGAGAAAGCCCAGAACTTCCACAGCCTCATCAATCCCACCTATCATAGGATGGAAGGAATCACCCCTTGCAGAGGTGTTAATTTCTCTCTATAGAGGGAACCTAGAGAACTAGCTTGAGTAAGACTCCTAACATTTCGATGGCTGGTTAGGTAGGATGAATAGAGCATTCAAATATATATGACTTAATGTTTGCAAAAGCAACTTTACAGACAGAGTATCTCATCCATACTAACCCAATGAAAATGAACTCAGGAGCTGGTACGTACTGTTCAAATAGCTTCTACATATGCTATTCTTCTGACCATTAATGTGCCTTTGAAATCTATGTTTCATTTTCTTCCAGAAGAAGAAAATAAAATTCCGGGGGTCTTGTGCCTTGGCAAGTTAGGAGCAACTAAACTGAAGCCAATGGCACTGCGATAAATTTACAGTAAAATGAGATCAGACTTTTTTGTGAGCTATATGCACAACAAATATTTTTTTTTTTTGGCCTGTGCTGTTACAAAACACTATAAAGTGGTCTGTTTGGCTGAATATATTGATTAGCTCTTGAAATTTTGCAATTTATTTTTGAAGGACTTCAGTGGAACAAAGCTGAGATGTCCAGTCTGACTAGATGGACAGTGGAGACAGAGCTCAGTGGAGAACAGGATCAAGACAAACAAACATAATGTCCGTCTTAAGGCAAGTGGATTAGGAGGTTCCTTATTTCATTTTTTCTCTGTTATTTTCCTCTTATATTTAAATCCATTTCATTGTTAAGTAGAACATACAGAAATCAAATCTGACCCAGTCTTTCATGCAGAGAAAAAATTCTAACAATGCCAGCATATAATTATGACAAGATTCTCACAGAAAAGCCCATCTCATTCTACTTCTTGATGGTTGATAGGAATAAAAAGCACCTTACTATGATTAACTGCTTTAAAGATTAAGGGCCATATATCTGCAAAAATACTTTTGTTGCTAGCCGCACAGACATCTCTGAAGAATAAGAAATGTACTAGGTCTGGCTGGGATGGAGCTAATTTTCTTCATAGCAGCCCATACGGTACTATGTTTTGGATTTGTGACTAAAAGAGCATGGTAACAGAGCAGTGTTGTGGCTATTGCTGAGCATTGCCTGCAATGTCAAGGTGGTTTTTTTCCTACCCCTAGTGAGTAGTATGGGGGCGCACAAGAAGCTGGGAGGGACCACAGCAGGGACAGCTGACGTAAACTGACCAGAGATATTCCATACCATATAACACCCTGCTCAGCAATAAAAGGTTGGGGAAAGGAGGAAGAAGGTGAGATGGTTATGGTTATGGTGTTCGTCTGCCCAAGTAACCTTTATGTGTGCTGAGGCCCTGCTTCCCAGGAAGTGGCTAAACATCTGCCTGCTAATGGGAAGTAGTGAATGAATTCCTTATTTTTGTTTGCTTGCACATGCAGCTTTGCTTCACCTATTAGACTGTCTTTATCTCAACCCATGCGTTTTCTTGCTTTTGCTCTTCCATTTCTCTCCGCTATCCCACTTGGAGTGAGCAAGCAAGTTGGTGGGTACTTAGCTGCTGGCCGGGGTCAACCCACAACATTAAACAACCCTGTGATTAAAACAAAAAGCAAGCTTGTCTGACAAACCAAGTGACAGCAGATAAACTGTAATCTGCTATTTTCTTGTTCTGTCCTGTTCATTTGTCCCATGATTTAGCCATTAGTGTATAAAAGGTAACACCACAACAATTCCGAGTCCTGTTTGCCTTTGAAAGACAGCCACATCAGCTCTCTTCCAGTAACCCGAAAAGTGATTAATTTTCAGAGATTATTAGAAATGAACAGTTCAGAGAGATTCAGAGAGCTGCATATTCATTTCTTTCGATGCTCTTAAAAATGTGTTGTTTTATAATTGTTTAAGGTTTTCCCTTTGGCATTTTCCCTATTTATAGTTGGAACTAAAGTATTTAACTCTGGTTGTAAGATGCATATGTCCCACTTCTTTCCAATTTATTAAATACTTCTTCCTCAGAACTGACTATTTACTCATTCATTTATTCTTACCAAACCTTTAGCACTGCTGATTTCATAGGTTCTTAATTTAGAATGGAATCATAGAATCATAGAAACACAAGGTTGGAAAGGACCTGCAAGATCATCTAGTCCAACCGTCATCCTTTCACCAATACTACCCACTAAGCTACTAGATCATGTCTTGTAGCACCTTGTCCAGGCGCTTCTTGAACACTGCGAGGGTCGGTGACTCCACCACCTCCCTGGTCAGGCCGTTCCAGTGCCTGACCACTTTCTGAGAGAAAAAGTTTTTCCTGATATCTAATCTAAATCTCCCCAGGCACAACTTGTGGCCATTTCCTCGAGTCCTATCCTAAGTTATGTGGAAGAAGAGGCCGACCCCCTCCTCATCACAACCTCCCTTCAGGAAGTTGTAGAGTGCAATGAGGTCTCCCCTGAGCCTCCTCTTCTCCAGACTAAACAATCCCAGCTCCCTCAGCCGCTCCCCATAAGACTTGTGTTCCATACCCCTCACCAGTTTCGTTGCCCTTCTCTGGACACGTTCCAGGGCGTCGATGTCTTTCTTGTAGTGAGGGGCACAAAACTGAACACAGTACTCGAGGTGCGGCCTCACCAAAGCTGAGTACAGGGGGATGATCACCTCCCTGCTCCTGCTGGCCCCACTGTTTCTAATACAGGCCAGGATGCCATTGGCCTTCTTGGCCACCTGAGCACACTGCTGGCTCATGTTCAGCCTAGCATCGATACTTTTGAATTTTACTGTTTTCAGTCTTGCTGGCTGTTCCCTTTGGTTTTCCTTATTAATTTCCTGTGTTTTCCAAGAGCTGATTTTCACTCATGTCTGTTCATATCACCATATTCTCCATTGTGCAGAGCAGTCCCTCCATAATGTAATACCATTCCCAGTAACAATTAAGTGTTTAATCCTATGCTGAAAGTAGTCAATGAACAGTCTCTCAGGAGGGAACCATGCTGCAAAGAAAACCGTCTAAAACGTATGACATGTACGTGTTGTCTTTAGCAGCAATCCATCCAGTTACTGCCTTACTGCTGTGCTATTTAAATTGTGACAAAATTACAGTGCTATATAATAATGCTCTTTTTTCTCATAATTCATTACATAAAACCTGAAGTAGTTCAGACTGCACGTCACTGCTCAGCATTAGTTTACTTGAAGAGTTCCAAATTGTAATGCTTTATAGACACCAAATAGAAATTGGTCCTGGTCCCAAACATTTTACACAAATTATCCAATTTTTTTTGTTTTGTTTTTTGTGTCACAACAAAAGCAGAGACACTCCATTTCTTTGAACAAATATTCCAGCAAGGCAGTGCACTACAAAGAATTAGAAGAATTGTTGTTTATTGTAACCTAGAGAACAGAGGATGCTACTGGAAAGAAATTAAGAACAGAAAGGCATATGAGACAAGTGATACTTCCAAAGATACCCCTCAGGCAGTCTTTTCAATGCTGGATCTACTACAAAGTTGTTTGTTGACTGATTTGTTGGGTATTAGCTGTGAATTTTCTCTGTCGACATCTCTGTATTCCTTTGCAGGTTAGTATCTTTCCTCCAGCATCCACAATTACATTGCAGATTTAAGCATTTCAGGTATATCGGTTGTTCTGTTGTTCCAGATCATTACTATATTATGGAAAGGTATCTTAATTAAGACAGACTCCTTCAGCATGGCAGAAACTTATGGTTGGACTGGCTGCAGTATTTAGTTTGCCAGAATTTCATTACAGCCCTTGCTAGTGCTTTACAGAATCTGAGACGTTCTTCAGGTGTCCTCACCAACTGGGGTAGTTCAATCTGAATGGCATCAACGGCACCAGAACTACAGGAGCCAAAAGCTTTTGTTATGTATCCACCACTATAATAGCTCCCATTATTTGGGCTAGGATTGGATGGAGAAGGCACACAAACATAACTGTTATTTTGTTCTTAAATAGATTTACCTAAACTTCTGTTCCCTGCAAGTAGAGTCTCAAAAGACACACTGACTAGCTGATTGGCCAGATATCTAATGGAAGAACATGATGCAGAAAAGACACCTGAGTTAAGGGGAGTTTTTGAAAGTGTATAACCTAGTTCTATCCACTGTTCAGGATGTGCTTGTCCATGGATATCCAGAATCAGGCCTCCTGTCATCTGTGATTTTGCAGTGGTCAAAAATCCCATATACTCCTCCCAGGTCTGTTCTGCTTGGGGAATTCCAAAGGAGGCTTCTTCCTTTTCCCTATTAGCATCCATCTTGAACCTCTGTAGATGGTTTATAATGATATGTGGGAAGAAGCCATCAGTAATTTTGTTGATTTCTTCAGCAAGAGCCTGAGCCATTTCTATGGTATACCTGTCTTGGTTGGTAGACACTTTGCACTTCTTATAATTTTGAATGGTTCCAGGAGGACACTCATGAGAGAAAATACAGGAAGATGCCTCTGCATCCCAACAGCCAGCCTCTCAGTCAGGAATGTCTTCAGGTTCCATTGACCCACCTTGTGGGACAGAGAGGATCAGGTTCATGTTGCCCACTTGATATTCTGTGAAATGATTACGATCAAATATAACTTCTCCACTGCCAGTGGGTTTCAAAAGCAAACACAAAATGGAAAGGAGGAACAGATACATAATTTTAGTTTGCTGTTGGAAGACTTGACAGTAAGGAATATGGCAGTACCTACATAAAAGCAGAAGACAGATTTTAGATTATTTAAAGCTGGAAACACGAGTGTTCAGCTGCTGCTGGAATAATTAGTTACCGATTAAACTATTTTAATTTAATTCCAAGTAGCACAAAGAAGAAAAGTACTTACAAGCGAAACAACAAGAAATAGGGTACTTAGTGTGGCTAGACATAACTGATGCAGTGTTTCCAAAAGAGAGGATTCTCCCAGAATAAAAGGGCAAGGGATATGATAGGTTACTGGGCCTCCTTCATTCCCCAAGAAAGCGGAAAGATTATTTGATCATCTTATCTGATCCCAGAGAATCACTAGATCTCTGCAAAATATTTAAAATAAATGTTTTCCCACCAAAGCCAACCTACTTTTCCACATCTGAAGTTTCAATATTTCACTCAGGTCAATGAGATACAGATGTTCTCTCAAATTTTGTTAAAATTTCTTTCCATTATCCATATGCTTACAAAAACTAGAGGTTATTTCAGCTCAGACCATCACTGGGTTTGTCTAAAATAAACAGAGTGATAAAAATTGAGTGATACCAGGCTCTATCTCTAGCTGTTCTCCAGGCTGAGTTAATTTGATAGCATCATAGATAGGTACCAGTGAGTGCATTATGGAGTGACTCTCTTCTCTTTAGTTTTTAAGTTTCCTTTCTCTTCAATGGAGCTAAGATATTTTTAAGCCCTCACTAACTGACATTTTTTGGAAAGCTGTAATTCAGCAAGATGCTAACAGTGCTTTCTGGTTTGAAGGGATTACAGCCCTAGAAAAATCAGAGCATAACCGTGTTGGACAGCTGTAAAATGAATGAGTAAACTCAGTGAAGAGTTGAATAAAAAAAAGGATACTTTCACTTCCATGAATTAAAAAAGGCTTCACATATCATAGGCCATGTAAGGAGTATGTATTCAGGCTGGGCAGGTTAGAAAAAAGTTCTGCACTGAGAGGGTGGTCAGGCACTGGAACAGGCTCCCCAAGGAAGTGGTCACAGCACCGAGCCTGCCAGAGTTCAAGAAGCATTTGGACAATGCCCTCAGACATAGGGTCTGATTTTTGGGTGGTCTTGTGCAGAGCCAGCAGTTGGACTCGATGATCCCTGTGGGTCCCTTCCAACTCAGGATATTCTATGTAAATGGGTGCATTAACAGATGAGGCAGGCTGTGCTGCTGTCTGTCCTGCCTTTATCATTACATCACCTGTAGAAATGCAGAGGACGAGAGGCAGCTGAAGGAGAGAATAAGAGCTAAAGATCTGCAAGAATCTGTCCACCATGCCTGGCCTGAGAGCATGTATTACAGCAGCCAGTAATACTGAGAAGGGTAGCACTAATGTTCCCATAATCTTCATTTCCCCAGGCAGTTGGGGCCCACTAACCTGTTTGGCGCTGCCTTCCACTACTGAGCAACGTATTTGTCTTCAAATCTGAAGGAGCAGTAACCAGCAAAGGAGGCCCCCTACACCCTACCCTTGTCATGCTGCCAGAAAGACAGCCCAAAGTACAGATTATTTCTAGTCCCTGCTGTAACTTCTACACAGTCTCCTGTAATCCATGCAGCTCCTATCAGTATGGATGCAGCATGGATATGCCCTCCCACCAGTTTTTTACTCTAAGAAAAGGAGAAGGCAATTTCACCCAAATAATGCAAAATGTTCTTTCCCCACTGTGAAGTCAGTTGTCAGCATCCTTGTTGGCTTTTTAGAAACAACCTCCTCTGTCCACTGGTCTGGTACACACTGAAGAGCCTGTACATGAAAAGCAAACATACTGTTTCTCTCCTCTTTCTAGGATGAAAGTCCATGAGAAGTCCATGAGTTGGAATCTGATCCAGATTTTTCCTGCAGAGCATGATCAACAGCTCCCTTAGGGTTTTGTTTTGTTTTTAAATAAAGGATCTTCAGTCCTTTTACTTGAGTTTCCAGCTTAAAACAAGCTTTTATCCAATTCCTCACATTGTTCACACTTCCCTAGGTTTCCCTGAGACACAGACCTTCACCTGCTAGTTCGCTGTCTGCATTACCAGAAATGTGGAGAAAATATTTTCAAGCATTATTCAAAATCCCTTTTATCAGAGAAATAGACTGCATGCAAAATGCTGCACAAACCACCCATGTAAGTCTAAGGAGTAGCTTACCTCAGGTACAGTGGGGCCCAGCAACAAGTTAAATAAATCAACAGCAACAACTCACAGGTGCTGCTCACCTGCCTTAGGATTCAGGTTTCCTTTGCCTCAGGCTCCCATCTTAAATATGATGACACAGCTGTGCCTTTCCCGCTGCCTGCCAGTTTGTTGTCATCTGCAGCAGTTCACATGTCTTTCTGCAATTTCTTGTTAATGATTGAATCAAACCGTTTACCACCACTAGATCCCGATTTAAAAATATTTGGAGACACAGCTCTGTATGATTCCCAAACTGGGAGAAAGTCACCTAGGCACAGCTCAGGCTCTGGGCAGGCTTGGAGAGTGCAGAGGAAGCTGATGACCCCAGACTTGTTTATAGTTTTCTGGACAACATATAGGGGCTGCAGAAGTAAAATGTTAGTCATGGTAATACAGGCTAGAAAGCTATTCTGGTCCTTATAGTAAAACACACACCTTCCCAAGGGATTTCTACACAAAGGGGTGGTGTTCTCCTTGAACAGAGGAGCACCTGCAGTTAGGGAGGAATAGGCTAGAAAATGTACCTGTTTGTCGTCTTCTCCATAAGGAGGAGGTTCATGCGAATAATTGAGCTCTGTAAGAGACTCCAAGTTCTCTGTTTATTGTAGGTAAACTTACATTATTGTGAGGCTTAAAAAATCCTCAATATTCTAAACTGGCAGTAATCACTGCAGGACTAGTTTGAAGATTTATCTACAAAGAAAGGCAGAGAGCTGTTCCTGACTGTGCCTTCAAAAGCGAAACTGAACTGACCATTGCAGTTGGCTTCACTTGAGGCTCTCTGTCCCAGCAGGTCCCAGAGGCCAGGCTTAGCCATGCAGCTGTGTGGCACAGAGACTTCATCTGCACCTAGCTTTATCATTTTACAATGCATAATTGCAAAAGGCAAATATATATATATACACACTAGTATACTAAAAGCTTAGCATGTTCTCGTTCTCTATATTGACATACTTTTTTAGAGATCGATAAAAACTTGCCACAAGCACCACAGCCACACCAAAGGTAAGCTCAGAATAGTTCATGTAATCAGTAAAGATAAAAGTATGTGATTATTCCACAGCCTCTTTCCTTGCCACCACTTATATCTTTATTTCCTCCTAAAAGGAGACCATTAGGTAAAGTGTAACTAGTCACAGTGCCATTATTCTCCTTGGAATCTGTTCAGGCCAATGCTGCCACCTTAAAAAAAATTGGTATCTAGATATGAGAACAATGTTCTCTTAATTCAGGTTATGTATCAGTCGATTAATAAGCAGGCAAAAGGACTGCTGCTTATTGAACCACTCATGCTGCATCCAAGAGCACGTGAGTTTCCATTAGACGTCTGCAAGGTTGTTCCTTACTGGGCACAGTTTGATTTAATTGCAGGTTGCAGCTGCAGACAGAAAGTACCACTGGAGGGAAAAATGCACTTACATAACAGGCAAGCAGGGGCAGGAGGAAAGTAGTTCTGTTAGCAACAGAGTTAATGAANCCAAATGAGGGAGACCATTAGCCTTTCCTTTAGCAGGGGAAAGGCAGCCAACAACCTACTTCCAAAAAGAAGGTTTTCCAGGTCTAGGTATATCCCCTGCCTGCATGTCAATTTCATATCTAGAGGAAACCAGAGTGCCCCAGGCTCACCACCTTCTGTAGCTTCCATGCAAAGGAAACCCTGTACTGACTGAGATTTGTAGATGATGAACCGTATGTGTCTGCATGATCAGGGCAGTAAGATCCTAGAGCACTCCATGGCATGGACCAAATGTTAAGCTCTGTATGCTACCACAGGGTCTCCCTCCTCTCCAGGTTTTTGTGAAATGGATAGAGTATCTTCGGGACTTCTAGCCCTTTGTCAAATTACATGAAAATAAATCTATGGGTTCGATGCTTATTGCAGATAGATACACATTCAGGCAAGTGGCATAAGCATGTAAGTCTTCTTTCCTTAGAAAATGACAAGTCCCAAATGCATTACCTTTTAAGAAACAAGCATCAACTAACATAGAAAAGAGTGTGCCCCCAGCCAGGAGAGCCATTTGTGACCCCCTCAATGTCCCTGCCCCCTTGGTGCAGTGACTGTCCTTTTTTGCATCACACTATGTTGGAGGCCACTGTGGAGTCTCTGGGATGGGTGGAGACCTTCTGTTTTATGGTAGGGAGCACAGCTCAGGGAGCCAAGAGGAGCCCCCTACCTGCTCCCTCCTTCTGGCCATTACTCATTTGGAAAGAGGGATTGTAATGAAATTCCAGAAAGAGTCTGCTTAGTGCTGGGGGAGAAAATCTAAAGACACCATCCTCAAGCAAAATAGGTTAGACAGCACTTTACTTTCAATACCTTTCAAATGTCCTTGTTCTGTGTTTTCAGTCTCACCTAATGTTCTAAAGCAAAATTCACACTACTGTTTCTGCTCATCACCTGCTCTCCCTTTACTGAAGACTAATACTGAAGCCAGCAGAAAGGATGAGGACCTGAGCAGGACATGAGCTTTCTTCTCCTTTTCTGGCAAGAAAAGGCAGAAGGCAGAGTGGTGTTAGCGACACAGCTGAGAGCGCGCTTTCTGGGACCGTTATTTCTATGCTGTTTTTTAGTGGCTACCAACTAAAGAGGGTTGTCACTTCTTCTTAAGGAGAACTCTCCATAATGAGTGTAGCAATTAAAACATTTTTGTTTAAATTATCCACTTTTTCAGAATTTTTTGAATATGAACAAGTGGATAGCCTTCTTCCTAGACACTGATATATACCTTTGTTGTCATGATGAACATCAATAGGCAATTGCTCATTTTAGCCCATTATGAAGGGTGAATCCAGCAAGTATAAAAAAAAATATAAAGTCCTCTCCACCCTCTTTCACTGCCCTACAAGTGCCTAGGAGTAAAGGGAAACCCTGCAGCACAAAGGAAGGGGTTAACAAAGCTAGATTCTGCCTAGGAAAGTGCCTACTGCAAGCAAAAAGGTGCTTCCCTGCATGTGGGTTTCCATGAAGAGAGCTCCTTATAGCCAAGAATTACTGCTTGAGTACTCAAAGCAAATGCGGAGAACTCTCAGCAGTGAAGCAGATGACCAAATCAAAATGTTGGCAACACATTATGATGACAGACAGCAGGTTCCCACTGGCAGTAGGAATCACACAAATTACAGGTCACTGCTCATTTCCATGGGATTACTCACGAGCCGCTTGCTTTTGCTACTCACTGGCAGCATGTAGCTTCATGTTCCTTTGCCTTCACTGCAAATACCCAGGACGCAAAGGGAAGATCAGATGTTCTTGGCACCTCCAGCCAAGAATGCTACTGACAAACATCCATTTCAAATATTTCTTAGCTGGGGTTGTATTCCTTTTGAGCTCAATGAGCTTCACAAGGTATTAATAAGCAGAGCTGTGTCTACTTTACTACCACATTCTCATGAAGATGATGGGCTCAGATCTTACCTAAGCCAACTTGCAGCAAATACAGTAACATTTGCACATAAGGGAATGCCAGAATCACACTCCCAAAGGAACGCGATTCCATAAGCTGTGTTCACCAAGCAGTGAACAGGTAGGAATCATGACCAACCAGATGCCAAACCTCTGGGAATGAGGTAACATGTGGCTCTGATGCACGAAATTGATGTCTTCTCTTCTGTTCTCCTCTGTACCTGTTCAGTGGCTGAGGCCTGCAAAAGGCATTAGCAGTTTAACAGAATTAGCTGATATGTGAGATATGGCCCACATAAATCCTGCTTTTGGCCTGGCCCGATTGGAGCAGATGCCAGTTACAATATTAACTTAGATAGTGCAGGTTTTTAATGACTTTAATAACATTATTGATATAATATTTTCCAGGTAAATTCCAGATTTTCCTTCTCAAAACATCTCCTCTGCTACTACATATAGTTTTAAGGATGTCTTCCTCTATATTTCTCTCAATTGTGTATGAGTGTGTACATAAGTTTGCTCGTGCTATCAAAGCCTGACTTCTTTGCTAAGCTTAAAAAAAGTGTGAAAATACACTGTCTGTAAATGAAAATTTCAATAAAAGACAGATAAAGGGTGCAGTAAATGTAATACTGCTACCTATCAGACAGAAATAAAATTTGTTTTCTAACAAATTGATTAAATGGTCAAACTAACTGACAGCCAGACTTCCTGAAATAAAAGTGATCAAATTCTTAAGCAGTGAGGACAATATACTAGCAATAATAGGAATTCACTGAAATTTTGGAAAAACTAATATAACTAATATAAATCAGGGACTTGATCTACTAATTCCTGGGCTATGTTACCACAGCTGATGCTGACTGGGAGCTTCAGCAAAGCACCTATTTTCATTTTGAGTATTTTGATCTGCCCCATCAAGATGATTCCAGCAGTCCCGGACAATGTAGGGAAGGAAGTTTACTAAAAATCTGTAAGGTGTCCTCGTCCACTGCAGCGCACAGTGAGAACAAACTACACCTTGGCTGTGTAAAAGCTATTTGTCTACACCAGACCTAGTGATTCCATTTCCTGTAGTCAGTGTTGACAAAGAGGCACTGCTAGAGGTATTCAGATATCTTGGGCACCTATCTTAGATTCCCATTAGGGGCCTACGGGCGTATTTTTCATTACAAATAGAGTCCACCGAGAGTCCACTCAGACTAAGACTTTTAGTTCAGTGAAGCGCACGCTATTCTTTGTGCCATGTGCCAAGCGATCAGCAGGGAGGCTGTGCAGCCCCCTCAGCAGGCTGTGGCCATTCCCATTGTTGATTCCTACCAAGTCATTCTCATGGGAATCCACTGAGTGGGATGTGCATGACTTTTATTCTTGCTGTAGGTAGGAGCCCTGCAGGTGTCGAGAATTTCAGGCACCAGGCCTGAAAGCATGGCAACATCTCCCCAAATATTAAACTAACAGGAGACAAAGCAGGAAAGAGATAAAAGGTACTGGGCTCCAGAAGCTTCTGGTGGAATTGCCAAAGATTTCAGCAGGTTAACAGCACCCTGATGCTACCGCATTCAGTATGAGGCCATGGCCACGCAAACCACTCCACACCTGAAAAAGTACACTGCTCACTTCAGCTACTGTCCCTGTACTTGATGGAAGAGCAGCAGATTCCAGCTGCTGCTGGGGCACACACTAAATATCCCCTCAAAGATTAGGAGAATCCTCCTCCTGATCAGCTTGGAGAAGCAGGGACTGGCTGGCGGGAAGTCAGGAGAAAGATGTAAAACTGGAATTCCAGTACAGCCTCCGCTGTTGAAATGTTAGCGTAACCTCAGAGAAATGCCTGCCCCAGTGGGCTTCAGGTTGCTCTTCTGTGGGTAGAGAGTGATAGATTCCTGTACTTGAGAAAGTCTTGTATTTGTGAATGCAAACTGCTTGAAAAGCTAAGAATCAGGAATAGTTTGTTATACTTACTGGGTTATGTTGGTGCTAGAGAAACTCAATCTATATGCTAGATAGCATACATTCAACACCCATGACTGGTTTTCCACACATGGCTTTTTTCTCCAAATAACTATTTGTTCCGTGGCAGAAAGTTTTAAATTCCAATTTATCCAGTTAAATTTACAGCAAACACGGTGAATTAGAGGTATTCAACTAATACAGCATGGGAAGTAACATACCCACTAATCCATCAACAGTCCTGTCAAAAAAAGGGGAAGATAATTTAGTTCCTGTTTTCAAAATTCCTTAAGGACATAAACAGCTTCTTAACTATTAAAATGAATGTATGCCCAGCCCAGCAAAATAATAATTTCTGTTTTATTCTCCAAAATGAGAATGATGTTTCTTATTTACACTGAGGAATATGAAAAGCTGGAAGTTCAAATGAAATGAGTGTGTACAGCTCTTCTTTTTTTATCACGATACAAAACACTCATAAGGGAAACAAAATGTTTCTGCCCTGATTTCTATTTCCAGATCTATTTGTAATGTATTCTACCAGACACTACTATAGAACTGTCCAAGGAAATTTTAAAAAATAAAAAAATAAAACAGGGATTTGGCATAGTCATTTCTAATCTTATCAAATCCTTCAGATACACAAGCTACTTGTGAAAGGAAAGGATTGTATATATTATTATGTCTTGCACCTAACTCCAACACCATCTGGTACCTATGGGAAATAAAACTGCAATATTACAGTATTCTTTAAAGGAGTAACTCACCAAAATACTATCATCTGACTACTTCCTTCCAGGAGACACTGTTGAGCTGAAAGAGCAGTATCTTTAGCCAGTTTAACTCAAGATAGCTCTACTGAAACCAATACTTGGACTCATTGTATAAAACTTCTCTTACTTTATAAAAGTTATGAAATGTAATTCAGGTGGGTCATAGATAATCTGATTGAAGACATTTGTAACAAACTGAATGCTAATGCATATCATCACCCACGTAGACATGCTTTTGTGAGAAAAATGTACACTTCATAACATTTCCTTTCCTGATTCATTTGTAGAAGACATAACACAGAGGTCACTTTGTGTGATCACAGTGATCCCTGATGCCCCCCAAATCTTTAAATTTATTTACAGTTTTCAAGATTTAATGTAATCATGCTAACTCTTCATCTTGAAGGTATCCACCCTTTCAGATTAAGGAATGGAAGAGGAAAATCTGAGCTGGTTAACAATTCTGTGGTTCTGGCTTGCTGCAGCAAAAGTTCCTTGGCTCCAGTGTTTCTGACTGTGAGGCTCACCTTATACTATTTTTAATGTAATCTACGAAAACAGTCAAAAGATTTAATTGAATTACACATGGCGTTTTAAATTATATGAATATATTGTATTGTCTACCCTGATTATTGTTCTTCCCATGAGCAGAATGGTTTAAGGAAAAAAGGCATGTCAGAATTGATGTAAGAATGTATTTTTAACAGAAGTGATCATAATCCAAATTGCAATTGAATTTAAAACTACTGGAGCATGCCATATATAGACAAAATCATGGGGTGAAAAAAAAAAAAAAACCAGTAAAGAGGAATTTGATCAGTATATTCAGCTTTAAAACACCTTACGTTGTTATCATGGCCAAAATATTTCTATGCATTTCACACAATATACTTAAGTTTTAATTCAGATGTACTCTTTTCAAAATGTATTGAATTTAAGCCTTGCTGCCCATTGTCTGGAAATACTGCTTTTCTGCCCTGCTGACTGAGTCACAGTCAAAATTCCAAAAGAGCTCTACAGACTTCAAAATGGCAAGCAGTAAAGCAACTCACCTGGTGGGTATCAGCTTAGACATATTTCTCACTGCAAATTTTATTTTAAGTAAGCACACCTTTATGCTAAACTAACAAGAAAAAGAAGCTTTATTACATATTTCAAACTTAAAACTGGTCAGTTGTTGATCACTTACTCCTGACATTCTGTTTCCCACTTCTACCTTGCAACCGCTGCGGCGGAACTGCAGCACTAATACCTTGGGATGGCTTGCGTTGTGCATAATGTGACTGGCTCTGGCCCTGACATGGCAAGTAACGGTGTGCTCTGGCCAGCCCGCTGCAAGGCTGGGCTCTTCCGGAGTGAGAGCAGGAACTCATCAGGACACATCAGACACATCACGCAAGGATGAACCCGTCCGATGGTTCCTACCTGTGTAGGAAACAGATTAAACAACAATGCCTTTCCAGGTACTGTAAAGTGACTTTATGCTACTGCATTTATAATATTTACTGCATTTATGCAATATTTATTTATTTATGCTATCCCATGAGGCCTGGAAGGCCATCTGCAATAAGGACAGAAACAAAAAAGACTGGGCCTGCAGTTAGCTGATTTTTGTGTTGTGCAGGAACAGGAAACTTTATACATAGAAATAATGCATTTCCTGTTTGTAATTACAAATGGGTCAGATAGTCAAACTCTGAAATTTCAGGCAAAGTACTACATCTGATTCGTCTTCATATCTATCACTTTTTCCTCCATCCCAAGACCATATCATGATTTCTCAATCCCTTTTCATATGCAGACATGTCCCCTAACGAGAATTCAATCACCAGCTTCAGAGACCTCTACTAAGAACAGCTTAATAAAGCGGTTAAATATAATGCTTTTTTGTCTTTCAGAAAATCAATAAATAAAAACCTCTATTCCAATGCAGTGCCAATTTCTAGAGTGCTGGCAAGACCTGTGGTCCAGTGATCTCATTACATGCAGTTGGAAACATGCACACGCTCTTTTATTTGTTTCTGTCTTCTGAGTACTAGCTCAACAAATGAAGGTTTTTATGAGTGCAGAGAAAATTTGCGTAATTCAGTACTGCGTGCATAGTCTCTCTTTTGTTCTAATCCTCTCCCCATTCTTTACTGTGTTCCTAGACTGCATTTGCTCTCATTAGCAAAGATATAAAGACGTTATTTCCTGAGGATGAGAAACATCAAGAATAAAATCACTTTGAGACTGTTCTAGGAATGCTGATGTGTGTTGCCAGTAGGAAGAGATTAAGATTGTCACTGTAGAGTCCCTTGTTGTCCTAGTCTGCGGTGTGCGCAGACCACACTAGCTATCAAACTACAGTTGACTGTGTTTAATGTGTCAGATAGGCACAATGAGATACTGCAGCTGAATTGTAGCAAACGGTTAAATAGGAAGTCAACCCAATGCATGAGATGCCCCAAAACATTAACTAGATCTCTAAAATAAAAATGTTACTTTTATGCCTTTTTTTTATTCATGTAGTTTGACTATATTTGTAAAACTCCTCTGTGAACCACTTCAAATTTCAGTATGGGATATGGATGTTCAGGGCTTTTTTTAATGAAAGCAGTTACAGTAGTATGTAAATACAGATTTAAAATTCTAACTCTAAGCACTAATTCTTACATTAACCCCAGGGTTTCACTGCTGTAACGCCTGTCCTTCACCTCTCCCCTTGTAGTCAGTGACCTACTTCCAGTCTCTCCCTCTCCATTCACTGGGTTAGCTGCAGGGCTGTCCTCTCTCGACATCCTGCCAAAATTCTGCGATGCCTCTTGGTTCCAGTATACTTGCTGTTTGTAATTTTTGTGTTTGTTGTTGATATGCATGTGCTGCCTTCAACTGCGGGTCATGGATCCTTTGCTGTAGGTGAACTGATCTGGAGCAATCACTGTAAGGAACATTGTCAGAAATGGTTCATTCACTTTGACTATCATCTCATAATGACTCATTCGGAAAACACGTTTCAGCAATAGTACAAAACTGACAGCTACTGTATTTAAGTTCCTTATTTGTATCTCTGCTTGGGTCTCCGTAACTTCTACTTACTGGTGTTTAGCTTCTTATTGTATAAGTATTGTATGAAAGCAACAGACAAAAATATATTCTTACACTTACTGTGTTTTTTCTGCTTTTTTTTTAAGAAAAATTTGTAACTACCAGAAAAACTTTTCTATATGCCAGGGTACAGATGTGACTGGACAGCAAGGATAAAAAGAAAGAACTGAAAATAAATGCCACATACTATAGTGACACAACCCTTCCGGGATGTCGACCATAATTTTCTCCACTAGCAGCTCAGCGGTTGCAGAGAATTTGCATCACGAAGTACTGCCAGCACCAAGCTTTCAAAGGCAGGCGCGTCAGGCCCCGCGCACGGAAGCAATGCTTTCAGTTTCGTCTGCGCCCTCGGCACGCGGCATCCGCCTGCTCCGTGCTACGGCACCTCACGTATTCCACTGCTGGACGTGCTTTAAGATTTTTGCAGACGCCTCAACGAGCTGCACTTCCTTCGCCGGCAGCAAGTTTTACCTTTTAAGGCCATTCCCCTCAGAACCCCGTTCCGAGTCAGGCGCGGCTGTCACACATACACCTGTCCTTAAGCCCTTATCTTCCGAGCTCGGTTTCAAACGGCAGGGAAGCCTCCGGTACCCACCACGAAGGTGGTTCCGGAGCGCCCGGCAAGCGCAGCAGGCACCAGCCCGCGGCCCCACAGCGCATCCCCCGGCGCAGCCGCTGCCGCCTCCCCACCGCCCCCAAGGCCCGGCCCAGGCGCCCTGGCGGG
>VXAL01015884.1:30925-45329 GCA_013399475.1 Chauna torquata
CCCCCCCGTGCGTCGGGGAGCCGCGGCCCCTCGGGCTGCCCGCGCCGCGGGGCTGGGGGCTCCGCATCCCCTCGGGGGGCGGAAGGGAGCTTGGGCTGCGCGGCGGCGCTGGCGGGAGCGCCTTGTTTCTGCCGCTCAGCCGAGCGCCCTGCCCGCTGCCTCGCCTGGCTTTCTTTGTGCAGAGGTTGGGGCTGGGGGCTGGGCTGACGCTTTTAATTTTCCCGGCTCCAGCTTAAGCGACGTCATGGGAATTCAGGGATTACTCCAGTTTATCAAGGAGGCTGCCGAACCTGCCCACGTGAAGAAATACAGAGGGCAGGCGGTAGCTGTGGACACCTACTGCTGGCTGCACAAAGGCTCTTACGCTTGTGCTGAAAAGCTAGCCAAAGGAGAGCCAACAGATCAGTAAGTCGTTGTTAACATTTTGGTCTTGGCCTTCATACAAGTTAAGTTTTGTTAACTTGAGATTTCTTGAGCTAAAAACTAAGTTAAAGCAGTTTCACTTACTGTTGCTTCTGAATTCTCACTCCCAGTAGTAATTTTTGGAAATGGAAGTGTTGGCTGTAAGTAAATAGCTTTTCAGCTTCAACTGTGCAAAATGAATATTGCAGTAAGTATTGTGGGAGGAGGGGGATATAAGCTAAAGTATTTTCTTGTAAGATACAAACACAGGTCAGTTAAATTTTTTTTTTTTTCCCAGCATGTCCCTGACTCAATGAAAATCAAATCTCTTTGATGAGGTTCTGTAGATCTAATTCATGTCTCAAATACAGTACTATTTTCAGGAACTCTTCTACTGTAACATGGATTTTTCACTTACATAACCATATCTCTAAGGAAGGAAATGAATAAAAAATCGTGGTCATGCTTCAAGTCCAGCTTTGGAGCCTAGGTCAAATTTGCATATGTTCTTGCCCTCTTTCTGGAAAACTGGGTTGAACTCTTGTTTTAGGTGGAATAATTGTTTTAAAAGAAGATGAATCTTTATCTCTTCCCTTCAGAAATAAAACAAAACTAGGTAGTGTGCACTAAGCTTCATTTATGAGGTTTTGATTAATGTGTGGTTGGAGACAAGAGAGTTAGCAGTTTGCAGATTGATTGAAACCTTTAATTCCTGCTTCTGTTGATAAGAAGAACTGTAGAGTTTCATACAGCTCTGCTACCTGCCTTTGAAGATGGTGGAAATCCTGTGGAGTTCTGAGAATAAGATACACTTCAGTTAAAAAAGAAATTGACAGGCAGAAGAAAAACGTGAATAGTCATAGGAAACCTTGGAATGGTTGAACTTAACTAAATTTATTTAATCTTTTTTCCGTGCACTTATGATTACTGATCTTAGACTGGCACTTCAACAATAGCGTGGAGATCTGTACTTTAAAAGTCATGTGAATTGAGTTATTCTATAGTTATGATCCTATTCACCCCGTCTTCTAAAAATCATTATTATTTTTGGGTTTATGTTTTGTAGCTCTAAATCAAGCTTCTTCAGTGCTCATATCCTTGGAATAAGTGCTCCTATGTCCCTTTTTCCTTCCCTTCCCTGCCCCCTCACTGGAGAGGTTGCTTTTGCTGTTTTAAACTCTGTGCTTGAAAGAAAGAAACCTGAAAAAATTTTTCGATGCTCATCATAGCTTGTAATGCACTTACTGCTATGTGCTACTGATGAAATGATCTTCTTGTACAGACCCGTCTGTCCATAGCCCATATCCACCATCTGAGCGAGAAGGAGATAGATAGTTCCATGAGGTTTCATACCGCATCACTCCTCCAGCTCTACAAAAGTGCACTTAGTGTGCTTTTCAAAAGGCTTCAGGGAAAGATAATGTGCTGTGCTTGTCTGCTGCCTGTTTCCCTGCCCATTACGGATTGAGTTGCTGAAACTAAAAAGATGATCCATGTTTTAACTTGCAAAATTTTTCGGTAGTGTTGCCTCCTATTGCAGCAAAATCAAATTGAATGCTGCTCAAGTTCTTAATGCATTTTATGGAACAGTAGAGAGCCGTCAGTCCAGTTCTGAGCTGGGAGATGAAGCATTTATTTCTTTAAAAAGAGCATTCAAGTGATCTTACTCTTTTCGTGGTGCTGGGGAAATACGTGGCCCGTTAAGATCTTTGAACAATAAAGTTTATTTTTCTTCTCTTACTTTTGTTGTTGTTGATACAGTTATGTAGCTTTCTGTATGAAACTTGTTGATATGCTCCTCTCATTTGGAATTAAACCAATTTTGGTATTTGATGGATGCACCCTACCTTCAAAAAAGGAAGTGGAAAAGGCCCGACGAGAGTAAGTATTGATTTGCAAGCAGAGCAATATGTTTAACACTACAGTTCATTTTCATCGTTGGAAAAGCTTCAAACTTGTTAGGTAGCAATCTTTGGTAAACTTTTCTGCAATGTAGAGTTACTTCACTTAATTTACATTTGAAATCATACAAACCTCTTCTTAGAGGTTTTATTCCAAAAATAGAAATGCGTTTCATAAATGAAAGCACTCTTATAGAGGAAGGAAGTAAATCTCTGAGCATTAGTTACTGTAACGTGTTAGAGGCTTTCAGTTGATCAACCTCTATGATCTCTCTGGACAAAAAATTTTTCCCAATATAATTTTATTTAAAATTAATGCCACCTTCCTCATTCTCTAAAAATCATCAAGTAAACTTGTTTCAGGTTTGGATTCAGGTCCCTATATAACAGGAAATCTCACTGAAGCTGTGAGAATTTTTCATTAAAATGTTGTTATTTATCACTTCTCATGGGGCATATGTTTCCTTCAGTGTGGAGCAAACAATTTCCAATATTTGATATGAAATAAATGATGCATTCCCTCCTCAAAACCGGTAAGTATGTGACATCAGATGCTCCCAAAATGCATTAAATTTATTTTACTGCATCCTGAGTATGGGTGTAACACTTCTTTTTCATTGCTGATTTCAGTTTGAGTTGTCACTGTTTTCTCATTATGTATTTCAACATGCCAATCTGAGCATCCTTTGCAATACAATGATGTGCAGTTATTCTTATGTTTCAAACACTACACAGTAGAAAAGATTTGGGAAGTGTTCAACTGCAAAACAATTTCCACCACTTTCCTATCAGTATCTTTGTCCTTTTTTATAACTGTTCTTTTATGTGAAAAATAATTAGCGGTTGATGGATATCTTTATTCATCTTTCAGGAAGCGTCAAGCAAGTCTTCTGAAGGGGAAACAGTTGTTGCAGGAAGGGAGATTTTCAGAAGCTAGGGAATGTTTTGCACGCAGTGTAAATGTTACCCATGCTATGGCTCGTGAAGTCATTAAAGTAAGTTGTCAGTGCTGTTGAGATCAACAGTTTGTTTTTTTTATAAAAATAATGCAATAAGTAGGTTGTCTTACTCTGCTTTTGTATGCCTACACCACTACCTCATCTCTATAGGCAAGAAAAATATTCCCCACACCTCCATTTCTTAGTCTATAATTGTTCTTTGAAGTTGGGGTTCTTCTGTTTCCAGGTGTCTTAAGATGATTGCTGAAAATTGATGCTAAATGCTTGTATGTTTCTTGATTATGTGCAGGCTGCACGAACCCATGGAGTTGATTGTATTGTTGCTCCTTACGAAGCTGATGCTCAGTTGGCTTATCTTAATAAGACTGGCATGGTTCAAGCCATAATTACAGAAGATTCTGATCTTCTAGCTTTTGGATGTAAAAAGGTATGGAAGAAAATTATTAATAGCCCACACCTCTCACCAATACGTTAAAACCAGTGTTCAAAGTTGCTAAATGGGTTTGACTTACTCCATCACAATAAATCGGGGAAACTGATGAGATAAGAATAGCACTCAGCCTCTGTTATGTCCATTAAGTGCAACTAACTGGTATATATACAAAGGGAACAATGAGCTTATATAGATGAAAATTATTGTTTTCACTTCCTCTTAATTTTCAGGTGTTTTTGAAAATTGACAAGTTTGGAAATGGACTAGAGATAGATCAAGCTCGACTAGGAAACTGCAAGCAGCTTGGAAATATATTCACAGAAGAGAAATTCCGCTACATGTGTATTCTTTCTGGATGTGACTACCTCTCATCAATCCATGGAATTGGGTTAGCTAAAGCATGCAGGTTACTAAAATTAGCTAACAATCCAGATATTATAAAGGTAATCTTGGTTTAGCTTTGTGTTGACTATTTGGGAGCCTATATCTGTGTATATGAAATAACACTGAATTGAAAAATGTATGAGTGGTTCTTGGCTTTCTCCATTTTGAGAAAGAACGGTGAAGAAGTGTTTTTACCTGTGCTGTAGAAAGATGCCAAGCTAAATTTACCCAAGTGTTGAAGTTGCTATATATTTAATGAAATACACCAAAGTAAACTTAAATAAAGAATTTTTCTAATCCTTCAACAGCATATTCTATTTGAGGAGAAACTTATTTTCAGTAGGGCTCTGGATTTCTATTTTTTGTTTCTCATGTTACCTGCTCTTTCCTCTGTTTTTGCAGATTAGTTATTGGAACTCCTAACTGAACTCTTGTTACTTTTCCATAAGTATGCTTTATCTCTCTGGAGAAAGGAGCAGGGACTGGGAATTTTATTTGATTCCCTTTTTGCATTTAGTTGTGTACATATTGTTACAGATATTTATATACTAAAAAGACATTATTATGGAAGAAAAATTGGTATAGTGTGTAACAAAAAATACGATAACTTTTTTTCCTTATTCCATGTATGTAATGAAAGCAAATCTAATGTTAGGAATTACAGAGGCTAAGAGTGGGGAAGAACATCTGTGTAGGCAGTAATGGAGAAGAGTTTAAGAGCTATTAAGAAAAGTACCTTATATGCCTGTCCTGGAGGGAGGTAAATCTAATCCAAAAAAGTACTTACAGAAAGTTAGACTGCATCTGTATTATCATCTTCAGTTACCTGTATGCTTCAGTGTTTTTCTCTCGCAGGCTGTACACAGAGAACTATGTGCTTAGTTTTAAAATGTTTTGTGTCATGTAAAGCATGCATCAAAGGAATTGATTTGGTCACCTTTTCTGGAAGTAGAAAAAGAAACTTTGAGCTCTTTCCATTCTAATCACTATTTCCTTGAAGTTTAATGTACTTTTGCTTTTTTTTGAGCAAAATGGCAGTATTTCACTTGAAGAACTTTTCACCTAGTGATTTGTGATGTGACTGCTCAGTGCTGTTTTCTAACAGTGTTGTTGGAAAGTCAGGAGTGAGTCAAAAGATGCAAAGCAGTCCAACAGTGTCCATCAGAATTGGTATTTCTTACTGAGATGAGTAAATTGGCCTGTATTTAAAATATGTAGCCAAAATGCACGTGGTGTTTTATCTGGGGGGGGAGAGATTCTTGCCTTTGGCAATATGACAGACTTGATCTTCAAAATAATGTAATCTGCCTTCTGTGAAACTGAAAAATGCAGTAGTCAATGAATTATTAGGAACTTCTTTTAGAGTGGCTTAGTAACAATTTTTATGGCAAATAATGGGGGAGGAAAATGTGATTAGTTTAGCCTTTTCCTACCCTTAAAACATCCACATATTGCTTATGGGTTCTGGTAATCTGAACTATAAATTTGATATGCCTTAATTTTAACAAATATGCCTTAAGGAGGTGTTCTGCACTTCTATTCAGATTTCATACTTATTTCCTGGACAGGAACACCTCATGAAGAGTCGGATTGTGCTATTTCTGTAACTGTACACCGCTTGAAATGGGAAAACAATGCACAAGGCTTTTTTTTAAACTCCTTCTCATCCCCTGCTTAGTTTAAGCTGCTTTTTGTAACAGGACACATTTTACATTTAATGGCAAGCAAAGATACCTAATAATAGGAATGTAATTACTTTTTTATGGGTGTTGAGTTTTTTGAGAAAATTGTGTATTTTTTTCTCTTCACATAATATTTCTGTTATGTGCTAAAACTGAAATTCTGTTTAATTAAGACTGAAGGTTTTCGAATAATGCTTCTGAACACGTACATGGAATTTTGTTGTTTTTATTATTTTGTTATTACTAAATGCAACAGTTAAGTAAAAAAATTTTTTTGGACAGGTTATTAAGAAAATGGGGCATTACTTGAAGATGAATATAACTGTATCAGAAGAATACATACAGGGTTTTACACGAGCCAATAATACATTCCTTTATCAGTTAGTTTTTGATCCTGTTGACAGAAAATTAGTTCCTCTAAATGCATATGCTGACGATATTGATCCAGAAACACTACTTTATGCAGGACGGTATCCTTTCTGTATTGAAATAGCGGGGGCGAAATACGCGGGAACAGATGTGGTGTCTTATACTGTTTTCCATTGCACCTCTGCTATTGACTAGAGCCTGGCTTTTCAGCAGTCTTATAAAGGTTGTTTTTTCTTCTCTTTTTCTCTTTTGCTCTGATCTTAATTTTATTATTTTTCTTAAAGCACAGTGGATAGTTGCATATTAAGAAATGACCTATTATTTTAGGTAGAAGCTGTATGTCTTTATTTGAATGTAGAAAACAATTCCTTAATACAGGTTGTATTTCAACTGTTTGAGTTGCTTCATCATCGCTGTTTTTAGTTTGTTGCCTGTGACTTGTGTTATATTCTCTACCACTTTAGTTGCTGTCAGTGCCTAATCTGTGTATTCCCTGTTTTACCATATATGTCTTCCTACAAAACAAGTAGCATTTTACTACTTGCGAGTCGTAAATTTCCTCATGGAAAATGAGGAAAATGAAGAAAGGAAGAGGACTACTTAAGTAGTTACTAGCTTTGTATGTTCTTTAAGCTGGTTAATCTCTGGTGTTTCCAGAGACTAGGAAGAAGAAAGATGATAACTTTACTGTTAGAGACTGAAAGCTTTCCTTTTGACTTTACTGATTTGCCAAGCTCTGCAGATCTATTGCGATTGCTGTCACATCAAATTTAGCCATGACTAGTAGTGCTAATACTCTAGCAATGCTTTTTAACACAAAATTAAAAACAGCTGTTCCAACTTTAATGCTACAGCTCTTGAAATTTATTGCAATACTCAGATATTTTCCTTTAATATGATGCTGACAGACACTTTGGAGATAGTACTGCTTTTCAAATTGCCATTGGCAACATTGATATTGATACAATGGAACGCATCGATAACTATAACCCCGATACTGCACAGGTAACATGTTTGTTCTAAAGTTATATACTAAGATAATAAATGTGGCTTTGAACATTCTTGGAAAAATGCAATTGAATGTTATCCAGAACTGACTTGGCAGTGAAAGTTGTTCTGCTACTACAAAAATTGTATNTTTTTTTTTTATACAAAAATTGTATGTTCCCCACCTTAAAAAAAAAAAAAAAAAAAAAAACATTTTCCAGTGCATGGAAAGCTGTTAATGGAGATCCTTATGTGATATGTGAGGTTTGGGTTTTTTTTTCCTCTCCTGATTTGACTATATTCATTCATAGTAGAAGACTTGAACTCGATTATGTTAGCTGAACGTTAGTATCTGCGTGTCCAGAGAGGAAGACTGTAAATTAGGTGTCCTGTGGCTTACGAAATCCTTAGTTCTCATTCTCTGTACAAAGTAAATTCTTACTTTAGGGCATTTGACTGTAATGTTTGTTTTACTTTCAGAGTTTTTTTAGTAAGTCCTGTTTACAGAAGCAACTAACTTGCAAAGAAAATTCTGAAAGTGATTTGGGGTGCATATTTCTTCCAAGTATATATTACTCCAAGGAAAGTATTTTCGCAAATTAGGCTTTTGGGATAGAAGTAAACCTCTCTCTTTGAGAAGAACAGTTAGTCACTTATGCCATATTGGAATAAAGAAGTCATGTCAGCATAGAAGAAAAAGAATTTGTATAGAAAGTGTAAGAAATGTGGGAACAAAAAGAAAACATTTATGTAGAGTAGCCATATCAGCAATGGATGTGCAAATGTCAAAATATCCTTAAGCTAAAACAAGAAATCTTATTTAGAAGGCAAATTTAAGGCTGTCTCACTTTTTTTGTAGACTACGCAGCAGAGAAGTCGTGACTGGAATGACAGACATGCTAATCATATAAATAGCATTTGGAGCAGAGACTACAAGCTTGGCCCTAGTACACTTACTGTTCCTCATATAACTCATCTACCAGAGAAATCAACGACCAAAGGCATTGAGAAGATAATCAGTATCAAAGGGTTAAAACTTCCAGGCAAAGAGCTCTCAGCAAAAAGACCAAGAAGTGGTATGTTTTATTTAATAAATAACAGTAGAAGGATGTAGGGGGGAAAAAAGATTTTCTTTAATTTGATGGCATGAGATTTTGGAGGTCTAAAACTCTAACTTCTATTGTTTGTGTTCTGTTTTTAACAATCTACAAGATGGTAAATATAATATTAAAGCCTAAGTAACAATCAAGTGTGGTGGCAAACTTTCTGCAGCACTTGATTTTTTTTTTCCTTGCTGTAATTTGTTATAAAATGTCCATTCCAACTCTAAGTTATCATTTTTAATACAATTTGCTCAATTTTGAGATATCTTTGGGTTTAATTTCTATCTTGCAATAGCACGTGAAGAAATGAAAATAGCCTGTCTTTCACAGAATTAAGATTTTGCCACGTAGAAAATTTAAAGCAAGCTTTCTGTGCTCATCTAACACTGTGCTGCCTAATTTCCTCACATTGGTGCACTTTACTCCAGTTTTCAAACAGCTGTAGATCTGTGCTATCTTGTCTTGTATACTGTCGAAGTTATATGGGCTGAAATAATCTGTGGGCTTTTAACAGAAGGAGCTATTTGTTCCCATTGTTCTTCATTTGATATGTTTAAGTATTTTTCTCTTCCTCTGCATCCTTCTTTTTCTGATTATGCTACTAGGGCTTCTTTTTTGTGTTTGTTACTCCTGATGTCTTCCTACTCCTTAAGTTGTCAACATTTTTAATTAGTTTACTAGCCATATGCCTGTAGCTCAAATTTAAGCTTACTTTCAAAATACTGAAAAGTAATGTGCACTCTCTTTAATCTTAGCTGTTATGCCTTCACTCTGTCTACCTTTTAAAAATTACTTTAAGCCTATGTACTAGAAAACAACTGTGTTAAAGACTTTGGAACTGTAATGTCAAGAACATTTTTTTTTTAAGTCTGTAAGGCTAAATATGTGATGTTCAGTTCTTTTATAGCTGATTAGTTCTAGAACAAGCTTCTACAGTGATTCTTAAATTGTCTTTAGATTTAGAAGAACTCTCAGACGGAGATCTGTTGAACCAATATTCATTTTCAAAAGCAAAAAAATTCAAGGAGGAGAGTGATGAAAACAGTCAACCACAAAAGAGTGTCTCTGCAATACGAAGTATTGATTCTTCAGGGAATGCTGTAATTAAAGAAAGCTCTAACTGTCTGCCTAGTGTTAGAAATAAATTTGCTTCCTTTCTGCAAAGGAAGAACAAACAGAGGGATGCTGTAATTGTTCCAGGAACAAGAAGCAGGTATGCTTGCATCGTGTGTTTCAATGAGTAGCAATATACTATTTGATATCCTAGTTGCTGGAATAACCTCTGTACTGAAAAAGAGAGGGGGTGGGGGGGAAAAAGGTATTTCAAGCTTTTTATGCACCTGTAGTCTTGAGTTGAGATGGAGAACTCCTTGCGCTTAACATGCGTTACATGAGATACATAGGTAGGTAAATAATGTCAGTTATTTTTACTGCAGAAATGAAGGCTGTGAGACAATTCAATACAGTCTAGTCTCTGGATATTAATTAGCTAGGAATTGTCCATACTTCTTTTCCTGGTCATATGAGAACTCTTTAATTTAAAAAAAAAAAAAAAGTAGCTGCCTTGTGCCAAATACGTAAACAGTTACTTGAGTATTGACTTATCTTTACAGGGTTTTTTGTTTGTTTCAGTAAACCTGTACCTGGTCACACTGTGTGAAACAGCTCTTCTTACCCAGTTCCATTCAGATGATGCTCCTAATTTCCGCACCAGCACTTTGAGAAGAGGGACTTTGGGTTTTTCAGATTTTTTGGTTGGTTGCATTTGACCACAGCTACTTGAATTGGTTTTTAGAAATTATTGTCATGATTCTTATTGTGTAATTTTTACCTTAAATAGTCTGAAGATTTGCATATTTCTGAGAGGTCTAATTTTATGGAACAATCTTAATACTGATCTTTGACTTACACCTTCCTGAACTCAGAGGTTTGTTACATTGCATCAAAAATTGAGTTGTCAATGGCAGTCTTTTCTCCAAATAAATGCTCTGTTTGTTTTTTTGAAAAAAAAAAAACAAAAACAAACAAGAAACCAACAACAACAAAAACAAAATTAGTACTCACTCTTTAGAGCTGCTGCCATAGCATGAAAGGAGCTAGATAGGTTCTAGATTGCTCAATAAGAAATGCTGAAGAGTTTCATTGCTGTTTAGCTTTAAAAGAATATATTCTTACATTTGTAGGATTCCTAGATGCCTCTCCTTTTCAGATGAAGGACCTATTAGTAACTTTAGTCAATGAATGATGTGTTTACAGATGGCTTTTTTTCTAGTGAAACAAAATGATTTTACTGTTGTCTCTTGAATGCCTCCATGAAGGACTAGAAGATTAAGATCATGGTGACTTACCCATGGTCAAAATAATCTGTCTGCAAGTGCAATTCAAAAATCAAATTGGCTAGAGACAACTGCTGGATTTTGGAGATGAAATTCTCATTTGCAGTAACTTTCTTCTTTGTTGCCTTCACCTGTGTTACACATAGTTTCTTTTTCTTAGGTTTTTCTGCAATGATGCAGATGTGCTTGATTGTAGACCAAAGGATGACAGTGATCAAATTCAAGATGTTGAGGGGGACTGCAAGAAACAGGAGGCAAACCATGTAGCAGAAGATACTTCTCCATTTTCAGAAACTGAAAAAACAAGGACTATCTCATCACTTCCTGGAGAAAGACAGAAAAGTTGTTTCCAGTGGTTTAGCAGCCTTGGAAATAATTCAGGAAATCCTGGTCCATCTCGTACTGTATTTTCATCACAGCTGTTTCACCAACAGAGAAGCAACTGCATGGCATCCCAGGCAGATGACGTTAATGGGGTACAAGCAGAGAGTGGGGTGATGTGTGTCGAATCGGATGAAGAATCCTCCCCCTTAATAGAATCGAAATGTTCCTCACAGTCTCAAAGGTCTTGTGAGCCATCAGAATGTAGTTTGGAGTCTCCAAAAATACCACAAGTGTCTAACAACAATTCAGACACAGAAGTAAGAAAACTAGACATTTCAGCATTTGCTTTCACTTTTTGTTAAGAAAGAAATTAGTCTGTGAAGTTCTTTTAATTGATGTCCTGCAGATTATGTAATTTCTTCTCACAAAACTTTTCAGTGTTTATCACAGTTGTGTAGTATGGATTGTCTTACTAGCTTAAATCAAGTCTATGCTTTAAGTTTGTGTTAGTCTTTCCACTGCTGTCACTGCAATGGGTTGTGACATTGCAGTGTTGGCATGCGTGTTCCTGAAGAAGACCTCTCAGAAAGTTTGTGTGTCAGCATAGTGTTTCTTCTGAAACACTATGGATCTTGTATAAGTTCTTAGAATTACTGAAAACATACATTATAATATATAGATGTGTGGATATAAAAGTATACAAGATGTAAAAAGGTGTTTTAAAGCCAAATGACTCTTTCTTTGAAGGAATCTGACTCCAGGTCAAAAGTGGCCAATAATCAATGTACTCGGAGGCATCCAGTATTTTCTGCTGTTCAGACTGACAAAAAGAATACGGTAGCAAAGATCAAGGTAAGAATTCCTTTAATTTTACCATTATTTCTACTGAACACTGAAAATCATTTTTTGCAGTCTACTAGTTCTTTCATTAAAAGTTCTAGAATGAATATTTAACAAATGTGCCTGTTAGCAAGAGAAAATCACTTTCTTACATATCTGTATCGGAGTTGGGATGAAATATAACCAGACCCCCTATGACTGATGTGCTTGCAACTTGTTTGGGGATTTTAAGAAGTCAAGCTAAAGCGAAAAAACACTTCTTAATTTTCCTCTGGCATGCTAAATATGTAAGTCTGATGATGCAAACTGCAGTCGTGTTCAGAAAGTCTTAAGATACAGCCTCACTTGATTGCTTGAATGGATGAATCCACTGGTTCAGCAGTCTTCTGCTATTTGACTAGAAAAGCATGTTTAAACTTAAAAATGCAGAAAGGTTTTAACCAAGCTTCTTTAATTAGTTGCTTTAGTTACAGGTCTTGTTTGACACTACAGACTCAACAAGAAAGGACAGTCAATTTTCCTTCACAGCCCACGCTTTAGTTACTTTTCCTGTTAGGCACCCGACAGGAAACTTGTCTTCTATGTGGTCTCTTAAATATCTAAGTATGAACTTGCATTCCCCCTCTTTGAGGCATTTGTAAGAGCTTTAGCCATCTGTCTGGCTTATAAATCTTCTAAAACGTTAACAACTGAGAGTACTCCTTAAGCGTTGTCATTAGCATTGGCCAAAAGATTCAAGTGAGAGGAAGACACTTTCATCCTTTCAAGTATATCCCTTCTAGCTGCTTTCTCGTAGGCAAAGAGACTAAAAATCACAAGCTTCTCTTTGCAAAACAAGAGTACTGTGCTTGTTTTGTACAGTAGTGACACCTTGTGGTTATTTTAATAATTTCTGTATTAAACTGGAATTTACATCTTCATTCTGGAACACCTGTTTACAAAAAACAATGCTTTTCATTAGAATAACATTTTGCCTGCTTCTCTTCAGCAAGACTAAGCAATGAAATGAAATAATCCTGACATTCAGAATTGTATGACTTTGTCTTTAATAATGCGCTTAATATCTTTTGCTTAAAGAATAATTTCTTGTACTAAAGGTATATTGGGAGGATGAATATATTAAATATTGAGCAATACATGGTATGGAGGTACTGAGGTAATGTAAACATCTAAGCATATTTTCAGGATGCTTGGAGCTCTTCAGACAACATAAATGCTGAAAATCCATGATGACAGGTTATCTTAAAGCAGGCCTCTAGCAGGAGTATTTTTTCCCACTTACTTCCTTGGCCATGCATTCTCTCTGTGGCCTTTACGTGCTGGCAAGAATACTTAGAATCAGTTGGACCAGAAAACTGACCTGGCTAAAAAGTAACTTGGCAACAACAGCCAAAAGGTTAGTTATATTGGAGCTCTGTCTCACCCACACTTACAAGCTCTTGGGAGTTGTAGCACCACAGAGACCATTGGAGCAAGTAGCCAGAATTGAAGGTGTGGGAGGGAGATGAGACACACCACTGCTGGTTCAGTTTTTCCTTAGGATTGCTTGCTGGAAATGTAAAACGAGGGAAATCTTTGCTGGTATTAAGTACACTAGAAGATAATGAAGGGAATAGTGAGTTCTGGATTTAGCAAAGAAGCAGCTGATCACTTGAACTGTAAATTATTCTGATTTTGGTGAGCTGAATAACATAGCTGATGTGTAGAGAAATCTAATAATTGAGGGAATAATCTGGGTAAGCTGCCAGCTCTTGTCGTGGTTCCAATCTAGAATGCAAAGCACCTAGCCTATCAATTCTAACGTCAAAGCTAATAGAAGCTTTTCTCTAATTGATGCCTGTAAGATGAATTCTCTAGGACCTTGTAGTGATTTCTGTGATGACATCCCAGCTGCTGTTTTTGCTGCTCCCCACAAGTTACTGTGAACTCAATGAAGATGCTAATATTGATAAAGAGAAAGCAATCTACTATGGTTGAAAGTTTCTTAATGGGTATTGGACATGCAGCTTTGTCTTTCTTGGAGTTACTTAAATTAACTTAGCTCTGATGCGCTTCAGTACCACAAAGAAATGAAGGATTATGGGCACATTCACACATTTTGCAAAATAACTGAGGTGATAAATGGCAAAAAAAAAAAAAAAAAAAAGTTATAAAGCAAGGGTTTTTAGGATTTTTTTCTATTCTTCCCAGTACTCTCCTTCCAATTTCTTAGAACAANCCTTCCAATTTCTTAGTACAAATTTTCAACACTTTTTCAAATTCTGTTTGGGATTCCAAGATCTGCATAGTTTATTCAGGTAGAAACAGTGTCATTTCAATTAAAAGAAAACTATATACCAAGGGTGTGTGGTAGGAGGGTGGGTCAAAATGCAATGTCATTTCCGAAAGAACTGATGTATGAGGACTTTGAAGAAGACTTTAAACATCTATTATGTATTTAAAAAACAAAGTAATAATAATAATTAAAAAAAAATGTAGATGATCAATAGCAAATAGCTCCCACTCATACAAGTATTTGCATCGTGAAAGGGGATCTTGTCAACCTGTACAAATACCTGAGGGAACAATGTAAAGAGGACGGGGCAAAACTCTCTTCTCGGTGGTGGCCAGTGATAGGGCAAGGGGTAATGGGGACAAATTGAAACACAGGAAGTTTCATCTCCATATGAGGAAGAACTTCTTTA
>VXAL01015884.1:60034-151764 GCA_013399475.1 Chauna torquata
ATTATTTCTATTATGACTTCTGATCATCTGTGATCATACTTCGAAACTAATTTTTCACCTTCAGTGGAGACTGAAGAATAGTTTTGTGTGACAAATAACACAAGTTACTATCCTGTCTGGAATAGGACCTTCTCCCTTTCATTGCTGGGTTCAGCTTATATGTTCCAAAGTGCATGACCTGAGAGTACTGGTGGCGTCCAGTTCTTCTCTGTGGGAAGTAGGAATAAACAAGTTTACTTCTTCTTGTAGGAGGCTATAGGAAACGTTAGGTCAGCAGGATGAAAATGCTTGTCATGGAGATCTTCCTTATGAAGGATTATTTTCTATTCCAACAGTTCTCATTCTCCCCAGGCTCTGATGATCCAAACAAAATTTTACTTTTAACAGATATAAAATTCTGGATTTGGAACCTGACACGTACCTGTGTGAGGTCCTGCTTTGGGGAGGATTCTTTAATAGCTTCTACCTTGCTGTGTTTAGTGTTAGAAATATGCCTATGACCTGGGGCAAGGGCACTCTAAATGGTTTGAGATACAGAGAGAGTGTGCCAGTAACACTGAAAAGGCTGAGTTGCACTGCTTTAAACTCCTGTTTGACATAGGCTATAGGATTTCGTTTGGTTTATTTCCAGTCCAGTATCTCAAGGAGCACTAGTTTCCCTTTCAGAAAAGATTACTTGCAGTGAAGGAGAAATCATTGCAACACTTGGAATAGAACAAATGCTCAAATGATGGATTTGCTTCGTAGGTTTTTAAGTCTAGCTTGTCTTTCATCCATTGGCTTGTTGTTGTCTTTGTCTGCTGTATTAAAGGAGGTCAGTTCTACAACTTTTATCTGTTAGTTACCTCACTAAAAATGAAAAAAACTGACTAGATGAATTTCTTCGATTAAAATCGATGATTGAATTTAATTATATTCTTGACTTCCCTGAATTATTATTTTTCCTTGTTAATGAATTCTGCTGCTCCTCAGCAGAACTCAATATCTGAGTGAGAGAGATTCCAGAAATATACTAGAATTTACCACTTTGAAGCCAAATGAATTTTAATTTTGGCAGTTCTTTACAGCTGGAAGTAGATTAGACTACTCTTGTTTGGCCACCTCAGTTGTTGCCAGAAGGTGTCAGTACTTCAGCAGTAGCAAGAGAAAGAAACAAGGCTTGGATCTTATAATAATTTGTGACTTTAATTGGCTGATTTTTGTTTCTTTAAAACAACTACTGTTCTTGGTAGTAACAAAATAAACCTGTGCAGCTTGCCTCTACTGTAAACATTTATCCCAGTTCAGAGCTGGTTAAGCATGAAATTAATAGATCAATTTTACATAGGCCACAAAACTTTTTATCTGTCATCAGCAAAAGAGGTTCCTACTTTCTCATTTTTAAGCTAAAGTTTCCAACAATTAAAATAAAACTTATTTTCTTGCTTATTAGTGCTCTCCAAACAATAATTTTAAAATGTTGCAAGTGAAAGAAAAACAAGGAATTGGATTGTATTGAATATGTATGCAATGTTATGTTGGTTTTTTTTAAACAGAGCTCTTTAAGGCTAATCAGAATGTTTGCTAGAAGCTTAAAAATCCAGATGATGCGTTCCTGTAGTCCTTGCAGTTAACTATTACAGCATTGTGGTAGTATTTTTCCTTTTTAAGGATCAATGACTCTGCTTCTTCCCTGTGTTTAAAAAGCCTTTTGTTAATCCTGTTAGAGAAGGAGGTGTCTAAAAGCATTTTATTTTATCCTACACTGAGGGAACTGCAAGTAGGAAACAGAAAATAAAATATCTCTTCATGGTATTTCATGATTTGTTAACCAAGTTGTCATTTATAGGATTATCTAGGGCATTTTTCTACTGCATTTATCCAGATGTTTACTGCTCCTCTTCAAGCTGAATGAATTGGAATTTTTTTTATACCAGTGTATTTAAGTTGCTCGCATGTCTGTAGAATGCAGGAAGCACTTGACTTCCTGCTTTGCTGTCACATAAGTAACTTGGGCAAACTACCTAATTTCCCACACTTCACTTTGCAGATTGTATAATGAGAATAAGAAATGTTCCAATCCTGCTGTTTTAAGGAAGTCTGCAGAGATTTGAAAAATGTTTATGTCTAGAGAAAGAGACAAAGAATTTTATGCTTGTTCCAAATCCTAGCCTGATTACTTAGGCAGTTACTTGTTTGCAATTCTTTATAGTATGGAGCATGAATTTGTTATCCAAAAGTGAGCCAGTTTTGAACTGCAGTGAAGTGTTATTCTGGTAGGAAAGTTATCCTTGTTTATGCTGCAAGTAATTGAGTTGAGGGGATGCAGATATGGAAGTGAAATTGACCTTGTGCACAGGATTATCCTGATTACTCTAGCTCAAATAGAAGCTGCAAGGATTAGGATAAATACATATGAAATACACAAAATGCACAATCATGCAACTAAAAAAGTACCAGTTCAAGACCAATGTGAAGAAAAATGTAAAATAATGCATTTGGTTGTGTGATTACATGCTGCTATGAGTTCTTTCAAAGTATACAGAGAGAACTAATACGTCTAAATTCATACAGGATATAGTGGAACACACGAGGCAACTCATTGTGATCTTTAATTTAATGGAGAGGCCCATGTTTCAAGAGGCCCTGTTATGCTTCACCAGAAATCTCAGGACAAGAATGATTCCTTTTTACTGCTTTTTACTTCTCATCAGCTCATGAGTTGAGAGCCTTCTTATCTAGGGCTGGCTCTATTCTTTTTCGTTAAAGAAAAGAATAATCTCTTAATAAAATTATAAATTTTGGTTTTAATAGAAATATACAGGGAGCCTTTTGTTAGCATCACATTTATACAATAATTAAGGACTTGCTTAAATACTTGTTTAGGCCAATGGCGATGTTTCCTATATAAAAACAGTATTATGTTGGTGTAAATCCAAGTTGTAGACAGGGGAGATCTTGCTCTATTGTGTTTGGATTGACATGTTTAATTCTCCTGATCACTTCTGCCTGCAAGTGCTCAAACGTAAGGAATTTGGGATAGTGCTACTCAGAGAAAACTAAGAACCAACATCTCAGGGAGGCTCAACACCTTCTAATATCTATTCTCTACAGTTCATTCAGTTGGAGACTGCACATTCACTTATTGTGTAGTTAGTAATCATTTAATCAGTGATTGCATTTTTTTCTTTATTATAGAGAGATACTTTTACCATGCATCAAATGCGAGCGAACTTCTCTGAACCTGGATAAGTACACTTGCTATGGGTAGCGTTGTAGTGCTTTGATTTAGGAAGATTCTAGGAATCAAGAATGCACTAAAAACTTCCTAATTTAGTTAACTGGCATTGTTATCATATGTGGAAATGCTGAAAAAGTTGTTGCTATATATGGGCTAGAAATATCAGCAAAAAATAATATTGAATTTTAAGACAAAAGGTAACGTTAATGAAAATTGAGACCGTAGCTGTCCTGTTCATTATTATCTTATTTAGAACTTAGGACCCAATTAAGAAAAATGCATGTCACAGAAACCATTCATGTGACAGATACAAAAATAGATTTAAGTAGAATAATAGCTGACAAATATGCTCTCTTCTGCTAATTGTTCATTTAAGGCATTCAGTGAATGCAAGTGAATGTGGAGATTTTGAGGTCAGTTAGCATCCAAGTTTACATCACAAGCATAATTTTTGTAGCAATTAGCTAATTTAGCTAACATTTTTGCTTAGAAAAACTGGAAGTCATTGTAATAAATAAATACCATTGTCTGAGCAAATATAATTTTGGTTAGTTCCCCTCTTAAATTTGTTTTCCAGTCAAGGCCATTTAAAATCAGTTGATGCTAATTTTAGTATATTAAAATAGTTTTACTAGCAAATACAATCACTTTCAATGTTTACCTTGATTAAAATGGACATTTTAAAAAACTTTCTAGTTATAACTAAATAACATGACTTCAGCATTGATTTCTACATTGTTTCTAGAGTAAATATAGAGAACACTAACTTCTGAGATTGATTGCTATGTGCAAGAAACATTTTTTGTTTTGTGGGTTGTTTTTGTTTTTTAAAAAAAAAGTAAAAATACTGTTCTCCTGATCTAGACTTGCTAAGCAAAATAGAGGTTGGTTAATGATCTAAAAAGCTGATGAAAACTAAACCAGATTGTCATCTATCTAATATTATATGAATGTTCAGAGACTTCAAAAAATAAGCTAATATTTGTATTGGCTTAAAATCTAGTTCTTGGAGGTCAGTCACGGTGAGAACATCCATCTTCTTACTAAACTATAAAAATGATATAACTTTGGAGGTTTCCGTGGTTGGTCTTATTTTCTCTTGGTTTCCTGTGTCTGGCATGCACATTTTGCCAATGCCAGAGTTCTGAAGTGATATTACCCATAACGTGCCATTAGAAGATCCATGCTCACATGAAGCTGACTTCTGTTTTTTTTACCACTGAGACAAATTTCTCACAGATCTGAGTAGAACTTGGTCATAGTGGAATGGCTACAGCTTCAGTTTTTAATACAGAGAGTGAGAGGCTTGTATTAAACTGGAACGTAAAGAGCAGAGGGCATTTTCAGTCTCTTTCAGAAAAGCGCTACTAAGTGAACATTCTGGGTTCATGGATTCTTGCATTGCAGTTAAGTACACTTACATCCATCAGAATACATTGCAACTAATTAACACTTGCATAAATTTTATGAAAGTAACAGATAAACCAGGGGGGGTTTGGTTGGGGGACAAGTCGGGGGAGGAAAAAGAAGCACATCTTTGACCTTTTAGGGACTATCAGAGCTGCCCACCGCCAGGCAATGTTGAAAGGAGAGGTACAATATGACTTTTTTTCTACCTAGTTCACTGCACAGTGACCACATTAAGAAAAAGAGCTTTTCAAAAAAATGTTTTGTATTCTAAACCCATAAGATGGCAGACGGCAACATAGGTTTGACTGCTCCGTTAAGCTGGCTATCATCCTCAGTCTTTCTGATCAAGCCGCCTCATGACCAGCAACGCAATAGATGGTTTTCTTATGACTTCTTAAGCACTGTCAAGATGCGTGAAGGAAGAGGAAGCCAGGGATAACTTTGGTGGATCAAACTACATGATCCCCGCAATGATAGTGCAACACACTTCCTTCTGGGCTGCTATTCAGATTATCCCTGCAGTGATCCAGTTGGATAGGTGGGAAATAAGAGGTGAAAGAAAGCAACAAACACCATTGGGAAAAGACTATTCTGTGGTAGAAAATGGAAAGGTTCTCCTACTTGCAGTTCTAGAAAACCAGGTGTCTGTGGATATGAAGCTAATTTTTCCCCTCTGAATGTATAGGGTTCTTCACGAAGACTGTCAGGCCTTTATGGCACTCCAACCTTCTCGTATTATCTGATACTTATTATGTTGAGTTTCTTGAGTTTTAGTTCCATTTTTGTGTACTTTAATGCCAGATAGTCTCAATTTGCTTTAAACTACTTTTGTTTGTTTGTTTTTCAGCAGCATAATACTACCTTGTGGATTGATTTCTATTTCCCAAACCCTAATCCTCTTTCTTTAGGAAATCTGATGTTATAGCCAAGGAACATCCCTTGTCAAAGGCAGCAAGGGTTAAATGATATGAAGCCATAAATGGAACAACTAGGATTTCTGTTTCTGTGAGACTACTTTTTGGCACTAGGGCAAAACAGTTTCAGATTCAAAATACAGTACTCATATCTCTAAAAGCACATGAATTGTGTTTCAGAGTGCATTGTATTGGATTTTGATTGCTAATTTGATTTACCCATTCTACTAGTAAAGTAGTCTCTTTATTTTCTGTATTACAGGATAAATGAGCTGCAATATCTGCCTTGTCCATCACTACAAATTCAGTGTGGGGCCACATCAGGATGAGAAGAGAATTGGAATGGAACAGGGCACTCGTGACCGTTCTTCACTTGGGGAAGGTTTGTGGCCAGGAGACGGAATCGTGTGTTGCAGGCAGGTACTGCTGCAGGGGAAATGAATGTGACCCCAAATGAAGAAACTTAAGTTATGGATCATTGCAGTCATCCATGTCAGAGCTGCACGATGACACTGGGGATTCTACTGTGTGACTACTGCTCACCTGTCTTCTACCACAACCAGCTGTCTTCTAGGAAGACACTCAAACTATATGGAATTTACTGCTTTGTATAATTTGTGTAATTCAATGTCTAGAGGTATTTAGTTCATTACATAAATAACTACTGTTAAAAGAAACTGTGCTCTCGTATGGGGAGAAGGTGCAATCGCGTTTGGCTTAGAGAGGCAGGCTGCAAACCCAGGAGTGACTAGCAAAACTGGTGTGATTTCTCTGGTTCATTCACTATTTTGGTCTTAATTAGCTGATGCTGCATTACTGGATGCACACTATCATACATGTAACTTCAAATGTACATGAATTTAGATGACAAAAGAAAAGTGGGACTGCAGGTGAAGTCTTTCTTCACTACAGTAGAGGAAAGCTTGAATAAGTGTCTTTGAAATGATTGTTCCACTTTTATACCAGCAATGCTAAGCAAGCCTACAGCTTGAAAGAGAAAGAATGCAAATGGAAACTAATAATTAAGAAAAGTTCAATAGTAGTGGTTTTTGCATAGAAGACAAATAATGTAGTCAGCAAACTAACTTTAAGTCTGGGTAAATAAGATTGGAATAAAAATCTGTACCATAGGGAATTACAGAAATCTTCAGTGGACTGTATCAAAGACATACCAAACAATCATTTGCTTCAGGGAAATTGCTATTAAAGACCATTGTAACTTTTCAAGACAATTCACAAAATTTTTTCACTACTTGTCACTGCTGGCTTAAAAGGTAGATAAGCAAAAGTAATTTTGATGTTTTCCTGTATAAATAAATTGAAGTGGGGGCTAGGGCAAAGAGGAAACCTTTACAGCAGCTTTCTGTATTATTTCTGCTGAGGAAATACTGGATAGCAGCCAAATCGTAAAATGTTTTATCTATACTTGTATTAAAACTTTAGCCACCACAACTTACTATCTATGTTACTCAAAGCTTTTGTGTGTTAAGCAGTTGTTTAACAAAAGAAATTGCTTTTCTGAGAGTATGTGAAAGTTGCACTGGTATGAATATGGTGGGTTTTATCTGCATTTTTATTGATTGAGCTAAGCACTGCCATTAGGTGTGCTTCTAAATTGATTTTTTTTTTTCTTTAAAACCAATTGAAACTTGACTTAAGAAAACCGATCAGAAAATAGGAAGATAATTGTATTGCATTCCTGAAGCTAACTTCTCAAAATCAATGGCATAATCTACTTTAATGTGAGGCTAGCTGACTCTTGGTCTTTCTCTGTTGAACAGAAACTAATCCAACAATAAACAGGAAAAAAGAAGTTTGCTTTGGAAGGAAAACAAGAATGTTTTTCTGAAATAGCTGCTGAAAGAAAAGGAAATACAGGATAGCTAAGTCATTTGTTCATGCCGTGCAAGAAATCTGTGGAAGAATAAGCAGTAAGTCATCTAAGATGAGGACACTACCTTCTCTCACAACAGGAAGTAACTGTGTGCTTTCAGTTCTTTAAAATGAAACAAAACAAAAAATTGGTAGCAGGAAACAAGTAAATTTTTTCCATAATCCTCTTAGTAAAATTTTATGCAGTATAAGACAACACAATGAAGTAATAGTTTTTTATCAATTATTAAAATATTTACACTACATTAGTCTCTATAGAGCATTTAGTAAGACTATTCTGCCAGACTTACTATAAATAGTAAACAACAACTTGTTTCCTGTATAGTCTTAGAATTAATGGTGAAATCCAAGTTAACAACAACGTAATGTACTTTAATGAAACCAGTGTTTCAACTTAAAGATGCATAAAGGTAATTAAAGGCTTTATACTTTGTAGCAGTGTGCATATCTAAGAAAGCATCATCAGAGCTCTGATGTTCCTTGTAGGCAAAGATTTCAGATTCAGTTCTCTACCTGTGTCTAGAAATCTGATTAGGTAATATTTGTTATTTGAATAAAACATGAAATGGTCACCATGCATCCCTGGAAAATACGTGTGACTACTTAGCGAGTATTACCATGTTTAAGCAAAACAAAGTGGTGTTGGAGCACAAATGTTCTACAAAAGACGTGTGAAGTAATTCTTCCACTGTCCTTGACCCTGGTAAGGCTTGGAATACTGTTTTGGGCACCATAATTCATGAAAAATGTAGACCTACTGGAGACAATCCAAAAGGGAGTAAGAAGAATGAGCAACAGTCAGGAGGGAGGGTGGAAGGAATTGGCATTGTTTAGTCTAGAGAGGAGAAGACTAAGGATGAGATTACAGCCCGTAACTATGAAGTGTTACTGCAAAGCAGAAAATATAAACTATAGATAGGAAAAGAAATAATGAAAAAACTGTAGCAGGGGAGATTCAATGTTATTACTAAAAGTAACTTTTCTTTGATAGATTAGTTAAGGGGTAGTAAAATTTTCTGGCTAAATTTGGTTTTCAGTTTAAATATTAAATGCAAATATCTGCCACAGTTGAAGTGCAAGTAAGCTCTGTACATAAGCTGTGACTAAGTCCATTCTAGAAACTTAATAAACTGTCACTAGGATTTCTTGAAGATGTTATGTTAAATAAATTTCTGCAGTAGATCATGCCCACTTGCATTCAGAAATTATAATCCTATCATCTCAATCTAGACGAAACTGAACATAGTCTGTACTGCTATTTATTGTAAGAAGCAGCATTCTATTTTTATTTAGGTTTTCATTCAGTTTTTCACACCAACAGGAACATCTCATGGGTTGGTAATGGTTCAATCTCAGCTTTTTGTTGAGTTCTGTCTTTGTGTGGGCTACTGAATAGAAGTATGAGTTTTGCTCACAGCCATAGTTATTAATTGTGTATGATCTGAGTCTTTTTCTATTCTTATTTGATTAGTATTTCCAGAATTGAAATGTGGCTTTAGAGACTTTCAAACCACAGAAAGATTCAGAACAACTGAAAAGCTATCTTTAAACAGGAAAAGCAAGATCTGAAACTGTAAATACCAGGAAAGAAGAGATTAAAAAAAATTTTAGACCTCTAAACTGAAACTGTAGAACTTTTCATTTCCTGTGTAGAGAGGAGTTCAGAGTGTTTGTATGACTCACATTTACTTTATTTATGCTTTTAGAGACCCAATATCTAAAAAGAGACAGTTTACCTGTGATTCAGAAATACATCCTAGTCAGAGAAGATGAACAAGCTGGGCTTTCCTGTTCACAGTGCTCCTAGAGCTCATCAGATGTGCCAGGTAGATGGAGTTACCCCATCACAATTACATTTTACCTAATGTGTTATATTTTACTATACATTCTTACCTCCTCGAGGGTGTGAGTCTTCTGGAGCATTTACCTTCTTGACAGAATATGCTAACTGTGGTACATATGCTTGTAGAGAGAGTAACATCTGAGCTGCAGTAAACTCTAGCTTTTACAGACAGTTTTCAGTGAACAGATCTCAAAGCAAAAGCACTCAGCAGTATTGTCCTTATTTCTAAAAATCTGAGAAACTGAAGGATTGGAGCTGGGAGGATTAACCACTCTTCTCCTGTTAAGCAGTGACAGTCAAAAATAGCACTCGTACCTTGAATCCCAATCTCAGGCTGTAACAAGTAGACAACACTCCTAAAAGCACCTTGACAATTCTATCAGCAATGAAACCTGCTATAGCATAATTATGGGTCATCTCTGCAAGGGGTCACAGATAATCAGAAAGGAATGGTGTAAACATAAAAGTTCAAAAATTTTGCTTCATAAGGGTGATTATAAACTTACCATTACTCACCTCTTAGGAGATGTAGAAAAATCATTGCCTCTGTTGATGTATTTTAGGTTCTACACCAGAATAGCTAAAATGAGGAGGATCAAACGATAATATGTGTAAAAGGAAGCAGAGAGGGTGTCCAACCAATTAGAATAATTCGCCACACATCCAGCCCTAATTCCAGAAACAGACATTCGTCACATTACACCTCTCTCCTGACCTTGACAGTTTTGCCTGTATATAACTTTGGTTGATAAAACAAGATTCTTGGAAAACAGTTGCATTTCAGCAAGAGAACAAAGATGCATGTTTATTCTGTACAATGCTAAATGAACAGACGATGCACAAGAATGCATCAATCCTGTGAGTTATATGTCTAAGCCTACATCATCTGGAGTATTACTTAAAAACGGCTTCTGCATTTGAGATGCATATCTAATATTATCCTAATATGGCTGTGGTTGAAATTGAACATTCCTCAGCTGTGCCTGCAGGCACATACTTTATTTGGTTTTGTGGGTGTCTTTTTTAAATGCCAGCAATTGAAGTTTGGAAAATTTCTGTCTTCCGTACCTGATACAGACTTCGGATGTGAATGTATATATATCTGTGTGTTGGAGATGGAGAGGTTGAAATAACCTTAGACATCTATAATTCTTGAATGCCTGCAGATCAACCTCTAAATATGCCTGTGTATAATTTACTTCTCCAGTGCTTCAGTCTTGGACAACTACATAGGTATGCATGTACAAAGCTAGTTGATTTCCAGTGATTTCTATAATGCCACTGAAATCACATGTACTGAATGTTAAACATCAATAAAATGCTTTAACATAATTATAAAGAAAACAAAGATGACTTCTGAAGGGATGCAATGCAGTGTATTTTCATGTATGCGATAAACTTTCAAAGAAATGACTAGCCAGTGAGATCACTCAATTGGCTCCATTTGTTGCTTTTCCAAAAATAGATGTTACATTGTGCACAGAGAGGTCTACTCCGGTTGTGTTGCAGGAGAATCCATTACTTATCATAGATCTCTTCTGAAAAATACCTTTTTTTCAATACAGATGAAATGTATGGACTTCAGGACTGTGGGAAGCCAGGCATCAGTCAGAGTGGCCAGCTGTTCCCCTTTAATCCAGCGGTTGGCCTGTATCCTGAGCAGCTGCAGGACCTGGGGACCTTGAATGTCATTCAAAGCTACCTTAGCTTTCCCCATCAGCCTTGCTTTGAACCTGGTTTGACTGGAACAGTGATCCTGGCTCAGAAAGTCTCTCACAGCTTTTGTTAGGTAAAATAACCCCTGAAAAACATGGTAAGAATATTAGAGTATTGGGCTGGTCTTTCTTATTTGTATGCATGTGGTACACTGCAAGTGGACCCATTTTACTGGAAAAGAGTTAAATCTGGCAAATTTGTTTTCAGTCAGAAATATATCTTATTTTCATTTATTTCTTGACGATTACATTTTTTCAAACAAAACCTTATTATTTTTAATTGTTCCGTGCTTAAAATTCACAAGAAATTTTGCGTTGAACAAATAGTATTAAAGCTAGACATATCACAAATGTTTAGGAAAGGTGACAAATCTTGGATAATGAGGCAGGTAAATATTTGGTCTCGTTAATTTAGAATTCTAGGTTAGCCTTTGTTATGTGGTCACTTTAATCAAGGAGATGCCTGCACTGCTGCCAGAAAAGATTGGTCTTGGCTTTTCTTCTGTTCAGTAATCATAGAATCACAGAGTGGTTTGGAAGGGACCTTGAAGATCACCTTGTTCCAACCCCCCTGCCACGGGCAGGGACACCTTCCACTAGATCAGGTTGCCCAGAGCCCCATCCACCCTGGCCTTGAACACTTCCAAGGATGGGGCATCCACAGCTTCTCTGGGCAACCTTTTCCAGTGCTTCACCACCCTCGTAGTGAAGAATTTCTTCCTAATGTGTAATCTAAACCTACCCTCTTTAAGTTTAAAGCATTACACCTTTTCCTATCACTACGCTCCCTGAGGAAGAGTCCCTCTCCAGCTTTCTTGTAAGCCCCCTTTAGGTACTGGAAGGCCTCTACAAGGTCTCCCTGGAGCCCTCCCTTCTCCAGGCTGAACAACCCCGGCTCTCTCAGCCTGTCTTCACAGGAGAGGTGCTCCAACCCTCTGATCATCTTCATGGCCCTCTTTTGGACTTGCTCCAGCAGGTCCATGTCTTATGTTAGGGGCCCCAAAGCTGAAAGCAGTACTCCAGGTGGGGTCTCATGAGAGTGGAGCAGAAGGGGAGAATCACCTCCCTCAGCCTTCTGGTCACACTTCTTGTGATGAAGCGCAAGATACGATTGGCTTTCTGGGTTGCAAGCACACGTTGCTGGCTCATATTCAGTTTTCCGTCCACCTCTACCCCAAAGTCCTTCTCCGCAGGGCTGCTCATCGCCCAGCCTGTGTTCATGCTTTGGATTGCCCCCACCCAGGTGCAGGACCTTGCACTTGGCCTTGTTGAACTTCATGAGACTGGCACAGACCCACCTCTCAAGCCTGTAAAGGTCCCTCTGAATGGCATCCCTTAGCTCCAGCGTGTCGACCGTGCCACTAAACTTGATGTAATCTGCAAACTTGCTGAGGGTGAACTCAATCCCACTGCCCATGTCACCAACAAAGATATTAAATAATATCTGTCCCAACACCATCCTGAGTGACATCACTTGTCACTGGTCTCCAGTTGGACATCAAGCCTTTGACCTCAATTCTTTNAGTACCCACCGAGTGGTCCGTCCATCAAATCCATGTCTCCAATTTAGAGACAAGGATGTTGTGCAGGACAGTGTCAAATGCTTTGCATAAGACCAGGTAGATGACATCGGTTGCTCTTCCCTTCTCTACCAACACTGCAACCCCATCATAGAAGGCCACCAAATTTGTCAAGCACAATTTGCCCTCATTGAAGCCATGCTGACTGTCACGAATCACCTCTTTGTTTTCCATGTGCCTTAGCACAGTTTCCAGGAGGATCTGCTCCATGATCTCACCAGTCACAGTTGAGACTGACTGTCCTGTAGTTCCCCGGGTCTTCTTTTTTTCCCTTCTTAAAAATGGGGGTTATGTTTCCCCTCTTCCAGTCACTGGGAAATTCACCAGGCTGCCATGACTTCTAACCCTTTCTCCTCTCCAGTAATCCTTTTTCCTGCTGCTTTCTTTATCCTATTTGTAGTGTCCACACAGCAATCCTTTGAATCAGGCCAGAGAACATCATCTGTCTGAAAGCTAGTATCAAGGAAACAAAAAAAATGTCAATGTTCATAGTAGGCAGCAGGAATGATTGTCCAAGGGTGGGAAGGGGGTAGGACTGTCCGTGTAGAGAGCATTACAAATTTATAGTGAACTAAAGTAACCCCATAACCACGCTTTCAGGGATTCAGTGAAAATTGCACTTAGAGCCGAAGAGAGATGAGCTAACCAGGGAATGGGAGAAGCCATCATAAATCCCAAGCTCTACAGGAAGATCGCTTATGATCTTTTTCAAAATTTCATATTTAAAGGTGGAGATGGATACCTGTCATACATGGTACATCAATAATTGGAGCCCCCAAAGAAGATAAAGATCATGATACACATCTGCCTCCTTTGTTGCAAGTGCTTTTGCCACCAGTCCATACACCATCCTGGAGCTGATGTAGGGAAGTCCTTCCACTGTGGGTGAAGGTGCAATAAGACTATGATGGAAGGCATTCCAGATAGCCTGGGACAGAGAGCTGGGTGTGAGGAGGAGCACAATGCTATTGTCAGCTGGCTTGGGTGCTTACCTGGGAAGAGAGGCTGGAGTTCTGCTCTGGTATGAAGTTTACATGTTTTACAGTAAATAAGATGTAGCCAGAGCAAGAATGAACAGTAGACATGAAGAAGATAGAAACCTATTTAAGCTCATACTGCCAAAGGCCAAGTATGCATAAATGCTTCCTTACTGCAAACTGTACCTGAGACATTTGAAAATTCTATGTAGCTAACATCTAAACCAGACAGCTATCTTAAGTGAGGGACTGAGATAAAGTTTTTATGATTATTCCCCTCTACACCAACAAAATTGGTATTTGAGCAGGAAGAGAAACAAAAGTAGGTCAAAAAAAGAAGTCAGCAGTTAAATCTGGACATGTTCTTGACACTGCCTCTGTAATTAATATGTGTAAAACCATCCTAATTCTCTCTGTTATATTTTGTAACCTAGTCTGGGAGAGCTCATTCCATGTCAGTTAGGATTTCTTTTAATTTGAGTCACTTCTTCTATCACAGCAATGCACTACTGACACGTGTGATTTTATTCATGCTATGTAACCAAGTTAATGTTCTTATTACCCTGTTGTATATCCCACGGCACCTTTGCAGGAGGTATGATTCATCTTAACAGGCTTATCTAGTGAAACTTTAAATAACTGTGTGTGAAACATATGGTTCAAGACCAAAAACATTTTGAGAGTGGAATAAAGCCAGGAATAGCAGCTGTTGCTAATATGGTATAGCGAGATTTGGGCAAACCAACGCAAACTTTAATCTTCAAGAATCTTCTAGCTTACAGACTCCAGTTAAAAAATACAGGGCTACAAACTATTTACTACTTTTAGGTTAAAATTGACTTGTCTTTTGTACCATGTCTCCATTAAAACATTTAGCTTTATAAAGAAGGACAAACTTTCACTGTCCAGGCAAGCAGAGACAGCTGGGAGTTATCTGGAAGATTCAGAAAAGGGGAAAGCTAGCAGGGAAAAGCTGAGGTGTGTGACAACACATCAGTTTCTGGATTCAGAGGAGAGGGGTGGTTATTTTGCTGATTTATTTCTGGGGCTTAGGTTGGAAGCCAGAACAGGTGAGACCGGTGTTTGTTCCACTATAACAAGTCAAGTTTTTGTGCATTTTGTCCATCTGGGGGAATCTGGTGCCATTAGAGAAGGATATGTGTTTAAAAGTAGCAAGAATATTATAGAGAGAAATTTGTAGGTGGGAACAAAGCAGATGTTCAGGTGAACATGCGAGGAATTGTAGTTGTAGTTAAAGAGAGTTTATAGCTATGAGGGTGATGGACCAGAACTTCATGGGAGGAGTTGTTTCAGAGACAAATTATATTTTCTGGTTCTACTTGTTGAAGGTGAAAATTCTCCCTACTGTACTCCATCGTGTGCATCTTCTATGTGACAGTACCTGTGAGATAACCAGATTAGTTGAATGGTCCTGTCTAGGGATGCAAGAGACACTCTTGCACAATGAACATCAAAGCATAGTACCTGTCTTTTAATCCCTTTCTTAGTTTTCTTTCTGTGAAAGGATGAGGTTAGTGCTTCTGTGTTTTATCTGATGATGCTGTGGCTTGTGAGGAGTTCAGAGAATGCAACTACAAGACAGCCACACTGAAACTGATTGGCAGAGAAAAGGAACTGAGCGTATGGTGGTGACTCTGTGGACTTGTGTGTCTAAAAGGTTTTAAGGAGCATGGCAATGAGAAAGAATACTGTACAGCCAGCATTGTCATGAATGGGAAAAGACTACATTTTCCCTTGGACAAATTATATTTGCTATTTTTGTCCAAAAGAGAAATCATCTTATGCAAAAGTAATGTTTTGCTCGTTGTATGAAATCAACACCTTTCACATTTGAGCAGACACTGGCTACTAAATAGGGAAAATATAGAACTTCTCCCTTCAGTCTGTCTGTCCAACCCTGTAAACAGAGGTCTATTAGGTTTACCAGTGGGACCACCTACAGTTGTGGTATTCACCAGTATTATTCAATGCCATGTCAGTCCCAGTCTCTGGAGCTGACATGAGAAAACAGAAATGTCAAATCACATATGCCCCAGTTCTGGATAACCCCAAGGGTCACCTTGAAACATGAGAGAAAACTGCTTTTTGTTTCTTCTCTTAGCTTTCAAATGTGAATGTATCTATCTGGGCAGTAGGAAGAAGATATTCTCCTTCTGGGGCCATGGTTGGAAAAGAATACCAAGCCATACCTTAGATTATACCAACAGGACACAAGTGTTGGAGCCATTACTTGCACCTAGCTCTGTGCTTGAACCCTTTCTGCTCTTTGACATTGTGTAATAATGGCTCAAGAAAAAGAATGAAAGAAACCATTAAAATTGCAGTGGACCATATTCCTTTACCAAAACAAGCAATTCAAGAATCTAAATAAATGCAATAAAACTCTGTCCTCATTTTCATTCTTTAATTTTTTTCTCCCTTCTCCTATTTCCATTTTCTTCTTGCTAGTTTTCACAAAGATATAAACATAATAAAAGGTCTTCTCCAGTCACATTATCTTACCATATTACAGCTGTAAGATTTCATTAACACTGAGAGTTTGAACCAAGGATCACTTTTCAAAAAAACATCTAATCTTAGTTTTAAAAATGCTACAGAGAAGAAAAACGCTATTACTTTGAATGGGTTGTTCCTGTGTTCATTACCTTCCCCAAACAAGAAAATCTCTCAATGTCTAGTTTTGCTTCATTTAGTTCCAATACCCACCTACTGGACCTTTGTGATTCATTTGTCTACTGGACTGAAGAGCCCATTATCAGTGCTTCCTGCCATTATTAAGGATCTAAAAAGAGTGTTTTAGCCATCCATTATGCATGTCCTAGGTAAGGTAAATAAGCTGAGTTCCTGGAATCTCTCTCTTTACAGGTTTTTTTTTTTTTTTTCCCCAACACTTGAATCATTCTCTTGGCAATTCTCTGAACTTTCTCCAAGTTGCAACATCAATCCTGAATTGTGCGAATTAGCTTGGATGTAGCAGTAGTCATTCCAGCGCCAGGTGCAGAAGTAAGAATGAAATTCTCTTGCTGTACACACGTCCAATGATTGTATCAGCCTTTTCTGATGATTGGTGATACATGGAAGCTACTATAATATGATTATTCTCATGTTCTTCTGCAAGACAGGGCCCTGTATCGTCTCCTATAATTATAGCTGTAGTTTGACTTTGCATGTAGCTCTTGTGTTACCACTTTATGTGCTCAACACTACATCACCCAGTAGCAGTGACCTGCCCTTCATTTTTTATCCCTGTTCTTTGAGGCATATGCAGGCTTTATCAGTGATAAACTTATGGTAGGGAAGGTTAATTTGTTTTTCTTCTAGATTGTTGATTAAAATGCTGCACTAAAAATAGCACAGGCCTGGAAACATGGCTATTATAGGATTCAATTAGAAATACAATTAGTTGGTGATTTCCCTGTTTTCAAGTGTTTTTGGAGATCTGCTTATAGGCTACTCTATTTTTCTAGCTCCTTTAGTCAAAATGCTGTATAATACCAAGGCAGATATCTGGCAGATAAAGTAGAAGTCTTAACGTGTTAGTACTAATACATGTTTAATCATAAACTGTAATCTTATTGAAAAATTTGCTAGACGAGTTATATTTTCAGTGAGCACATATTAGCATCAATATTGATCTCCTTTTAATCTCTCGGTTAATCAAGTCCTTGATATGCCCTACATTTATTGATGTTAGGCTGGGAGGTTTGTGTTTACCTTTGCCAATTCATTTACTCTTTCAACATACTGTCACAGTATTAGCTTTCAGTTAATCCTGTCCGCATCTTTAGTGCCTTAAGTGATATCAACAATGACTCTTACATGGTCCAGCAATGGTAACTGCCATTCGACTCTTGGAAATCAGTGCGTAACTTTATTCATCATCTTTTCTTCTGTAATATTGGAATAATACTTCCCTTAACTATAGGATTCACTTGCAAAAGTGGCTAAGTAATCTAAGACCTTTCCCGAGGTGTAGGGGCTCTGCTGACCTCATGGGACAAGCTGGATCATGGAGCTTGAGTTTGTCAGGTTAGTTTCAAGCATTAACGCTTTCAGCAGCAGCATGGATTTAAATTACCTCATGCTGTTTGGAAACTACACCCATACGCTTACATCAGTATAAACTTTGTGAAAGCAAACTTATAAAAGTAACTGCATGAAATTAAGGTAGCCTGTACATCTCTTGTGTGTGGCAAGTAGGTGACGTGAAAAACTGGTTTGGGTTAACCTGTGTGTTTTGAGCCTAGCGATTGTAAAGACATTTTAGGCATCATATAAATGCACACACAGGCAAACACACATGGCATTAAAACTTGACCCACGGTGTCTGTACTTTATAAGAAGCAGCAGAAGATGAAAATCCACTCAGAAATAGAAAAGCAGGAAAAACTCGTTATGACATATAATGTGGTCATGGTACAGGGCTGGTACCAAGCTAGGTACTAGACAGGGTTAGGGGGTGCCTGGGGGAGGGGAGGAACTGGGGAGGCTGAGTTTTTGGTGGAAGTAATGAAAACAGTTTAGATGATCTGCAGTGCTCATGAATTCACTGCCTATCTGTTGCCCTGTAAATTATTGTCTGGTACATCTCAGTCATTGTTATTCTGATTGCAGTTGTATTTCTTTCTAAATACTTTTTAGAATCCAGATAAAGAGGGTTCCATGTTTCACATGAAGCACAGGGGAGGGGGGAAGGGACTCAGAAGCCCCTTGCTAATGTGTAAGTAATCTCTGGCACATTGGCATTCTGTTTAAAAGCTCTTTCCTCAGTTTGGTGTAGACGGGCTGGACACCATAGTAGTTTAGTCCACGATGTCATGAGCCTTTTCTTGGATACCCTCCTCAACTTTTGCTCCACTCATATACACATGCAGAAGTATTTGAGTAGCAAACTGGACTGGGGCACTATTGCAGATGAAGATTATAGTACAGCTGCACATGGCTGTGCCAGTGAAATAAAGGGAGTAACAGAGACAGGAAGGGAGAAGCAGTGAGGCTAGACCAGCTACACCCCTCTATCCCCAGCATAGAAGTCTCAGCTTGGTGGGGGTTGACTGATGCCTGTCAGTGTTCAGGAAGCTCTCCTGGAACAAATTTTACCTTGTGCTAGGGTGATCTGTTGAACTTACTTACCTTTTTTCTTCAGAGAAAAAAAAAATGCAATATCCCATATGCCCTCCACAGTTCTGCACTCCCCTTTGTTGTGATTATACAAGCATGTGCGGTTCAGCAGTGTAATCTGAGAACCCTTAGTACGAAAAAAATGTTCTCATGTCTAAGAAACAAAGATGTTTTAATAGAAAACGTAGAATCAAAGGAAACAAGGACCTCCAGAAGTCTTCCCATTGCCTCATGGTAGGATTAATTTAGACTTATCTTCCAGTGGTGGACATTCCACTACTTTCCAGGCAAGTATTCCAGCTCTTTGCCATCTTTTTCATTAGAAAGCTTTCCCAGCTTTTTTTGCTGCAATTTAAGCCCCAATACTTGTCATAGTAGCCAATGCAAATCAGAAAAAAACCTCTCTCCTTTTGCAAGAGCCTTCTGTTTGTGAGGAATAGGATGTCCCTTTTCCAGCCTTTTCTTCTTGAGGCTAAACCATCCCATTTCTTCCATCTTTTGTCATAGGCATAATCTAAATTTCTGCTCATTGTCATTACTCTTTGAATTCTCAGCTAGTTCAAATTCTTCTTCGGCTGTAGTGCCTAGATGAGGCATAATATTTCAGCTAAAACCCTGCCATTGTTGAGTACAGCAGAAGGCTTATTTCACATATCTTGCAGGCTCTACTCCCCTTTAGAAATCCCAGTGTCGTGTTTGCTTTTTTCACAGTAGCATGATAGTGTTGACTCACACTTACCTTGTGATTCAATCTATCCCATGGACTCTTTTTAGTAGAAATGCCACCAGCCAGTTGTTTTCCATCCTGTATTAGTGCAGCTGATTATTCCTGTCCAAATGAAGTATTTTGTGTTTATCCCTCTTGAATAGTAACCAGGCTGGGACAGGAGCCTCTTCACCCTTCATGTAAAATCTTTGCCAACATTTTTTTGTGTTTCTTATTGCAAAACCCACAATATACACAGGACTAGCTATTCTTTGGATTTGTCTTTTATTTTTTTAGAAGGCATAGGGAATAAGGGTGTTCGATGAGCGCTGACTCTATTAGCAAATACTTAGTCTATGGGCAAGGAGATGAGAGAAGAAACTCCTCAATTTGTGTGGTAAACTCCATAAATTCTGGTTTAACCAGAGATTAAACCCAGGTGTGAAGCAAACAGAGTTAAGAAGAAAAAGGCAAAAGCTGACATTGATTAAAACTTTGTAAAGTTCCATGACATCAAGCAGATGAATAAAATTTTAGTCAGGAAAATAGGTTTCCAGCATGTATAGATTTCCTCTCTGTACTCTTGCAACACAATCATAACTTCTGGTGTAAGGAGTTAGTTAAGAAGAAAACATCTCTTTCCAGTATTTCGTAAAAATAGGTTTACAAAGTGCTTAAATCACACTTAATAGCCAAAATTAAACAAGCAGATCCTCAACGATTTGTTTCAGAGCCAAAACTGCTGCTCAACACTCCTGAGAATATGATAGAAATAAGAATACATGTACAAATAAAAGTACCAAGTGTGATTCTGAGCACATTTTTTTATATCACTGATTATTTTACTGGTAGATGTAAGAAGTATTCAGCTGTAGCAGGAACTGTGATATAAAATGCTAGATTGGTTAGATTTAGCATGTTCACTTCAAGCCCCGCTAAGTACCAGGATTTGTTTTGACCTCACTTCTACAAGTGCTACATTTTTGGAATCACTGTTCAACTAGTCTCTGTTTAAAATTAGTAAATCAGAAACTGGGCCACATTTGTTAATTGGAAAGACACATGTTTTGAGGACTGAGATCTGTCTGAGCCTTGATTGCTGGCCTGCTGTAGATGTTTTTTTATTAATCTTATTTATTTCCTGTAATGTCCCAGAACTAGACCAAGAATAACTGTGAAGCACCTATTTTTATTGTTTGCATAATCCAACATTGCTCAAAAAATCTCAAGCAGTTATTGATTAAGGTTGTGTTGCAGACTTCAGCATAGCATTAACTTCTTTGATAACTGCATAAGTACACCAGTACTCATGGGGCTACTCAGAAGGGTCAGAAAATACAGGTGTAGAGGAAAATGCTGGCCTGTCCAAAGGATTTTATTCTCAAATGTCATAAAGATAGGTGCTGTCCCAGCTATCTGTACTCCTTCTAATATTAATCTCACAAAATCAAAAGTTTGTTAACAGATTTCCAGAAGGGTATGACTTGCATCAAAATGAGAAGATACACACATACAGCCTAAAAGACTCAGTTTGCAGCATATCTGTCTCTCTAAACTTAAATTTGCCTGTAACGTCCTCTAAAGAGTTTACCAACAATAACTTACTAAGCTTCACAGTCCATGCATAGATGAGTTATGTTGTATTCTTCCTCCTTTGTTTACAAACCTACTGAAGGTAAGATTGAGTTAGTTTTTTTCTTAATTCAGTGAAATTCTGCTGAGATTCACAGATAAATCCACTGATGGTCAAATTAATTCTGAAAACTTTATTTTGTGAATCTAAAAAATTGGCTAATTGCTTCGTTCCTTGACTTTTCCTAGTTTGCACTTGACAAAGTGCTTTCAGAGAAACAATTCAACCCTTTCCTAATATTGCAATTTAAGTTTGGGCTCTAATTACATAGAAAAGATGGGGCAGGGCATAGTTCCTCTGTCTCTGTGTAAGTATGAGGAGACTAAGCGTTACTTATTAAAGAAGTCTTTGATTTAGCTACCAAATCATAGACTGGTGCATCAAGAAAATAATTGTCAAGAAGCAGACAAGTTACAGGGTTTCTGCTGCACACACATGTTGGCTTGGATTTTTCCTGCAACTGTGTTTCGGCCAGTCAGCCTCATTCTCCTAAGTCCCACCTCATGATCAGAAGCCTTGAAATGCAATTTTGTGGCACGTTCGATAACAAGAGCCTCACTGCATTGCCATATGTAACTTTCCCTCTTTCTCCCTTTGTTTTTGAAACTTTTGGCTATTCCTTTTGCCCTCCTCAACTGAAGCTGTGTTTCAGCAGTGTATATATAGCACGTGTGAATGTAGGTTTTTTGTGTTTCATAGACAAAGTGCTTTGGAAACAGTTGTGGAAGGAGCCTGGCATGGAAGCAGTGCAGCTTACTCTAAGAGTCTCCTTCCAGAGTTTTTCTTGAATCATCAAATTTATCACTCAATAGACAATTTTGCCAGGAAATGCAGGAAGTCAAGACTAATTTTAAGAAGAGTTTGTTCCTCCAAATGAGAACCCAAACATATCTTCTCAGCTCTTTGTGAGTATGAAGCCACAATCCTAAAGCCACTACTGTTTCAATACGTGCTTTGTATATCTTGGCGCTGGGTAGAGAAAACTCTGAAGAAGGCATTGCAGCCTCAGCCTGCAGGAACTCTGCTGACTTGTTTACAGCACTTTTGGAGAGAGGTTTTGATAAAGTACATCTTTTCTAACTGCTCACCTTCTTCAGTTTCTCATTTCTCATTCTGCTTTATGAAAATATATGTAGGGTGTCCACTCTGCAAATGACTTGGCCAGCTCTGGATCTTATGCATGCAAAATAGTATGAATTATTACAGATTTATTTGCTCCGTGTGCTGGCAAACTGCTCCCTGCTGCAACTCCATGCTCTGTTTTTTGTAGCATGACATAGGTACTCCAGTGCAGCTTTTTATGCAGTACTGCAGTTAACAAATCATTCACCAGAAAATGGCCATAAGACACAGTGTGACCAAAAGTGTGTGGCCATCAGTTATATACAACTAAAACACAAAAACAAACAAACAACCTACACCCCCAAAAGAAAAAAAAAAAAAAAAAAAAANAAAACACTATGTTGAGAATTATCAGAAAAACCCACATCATTTTAAAGTGAGGAGACGTCTAGAGTAGAATAACCTGTTTTCACTTTTCGGTGTTACCCAAGTGCCTGTTCCCATACATAACACAATTTTTTTGTTGCAGTCACATATGTAACAGTACAGTCAACATGCATTTTTTTTCATTCATCTTTTCCCCTCACAGAAAAATAGGTCAAGATTTAGATTGTCCCTCTTGACAAACCAGCAGAAATAAAATTAATCGAATGGGGGAAAAAATACAGCAGTCTGAATGGGGAAACAAGATACTTGGCAAAAGCGTATTTTGAAGAAAAACTTTCCAGCAAATTAAACATAAAACCTTTCATGTCTGCTACAGTGTTTGACCTTTCCTTCTTCTCTCCACCTCTTGCACTTAAGTGCTTCCTCCTATGTATTGTAACATGGTAGCTCTAGCTCTGCAGCCTTTATGGCTCCAGGCAGTACTGTCAATGCATGCTCCAGCTCCTACTGGAATTGCTTCATTTACTTTATAGAGTTTTGGATCAGGCCCTTCAAAACAGCCTAAATTTTCCACTAGTAAAATTGAAGCCCTTCACACATCTTACAGTTGGATAATTTTCAGAAAGAAAAGGCAGACAGGAGGTCTAGTATGGGAGCTGGGTTCAAGCCCCTCGGCTGCACACTTCCACTGTCACGCTGGGCCTTATCTGCAAGGGACCTAGCTTGTAGCTGCAGCAAGTTCACTTTCTGTGCTGAGTTCAGGCACTGACCGGGCACACAGTACGGTGTGTGTGGCTCAGGCTCTTCAGGCAGACGGGGGAATCCTGGCAAGGTATCCCCCAGTCTAGATAAATGCTTTATCCATTGAGTTATAAAGGATGCGCCTATGGGAAGCATGTGGCACAGTAATCATGCTCAACAGTTGCCTACTGGGCTAGCTGTCTTGGATGACAGAGACAAAGGATATCTTCCTTTAGGGTCCTGGCGTGGTCTAACGTGCAAACCCACAACATGTTCAAGAGCCACCTATACCAGTAGCAGTTCCCCACACCACCCCTTCCCTCACCCCCTTAGTTTCTCGTAACATGCTCCCTCTGCACCAGCCCCTTCCTGGAGACTGCCGCCTCCCAGCAGCCTGCCACTGGAGGAGCTCAGGTGAGGCATCCTCTGTCTGTGGCAAAATTAGCTGGATGAGCTGGAGCATGAAATAAAACTATTGCATTAACCTACCTTGTTGTGCCTGAAGCTAAAACAGTTCACATAAATGAGGAACACTAAAACATACAGCTGTTCTTCAGCTGACTAAGGAAGGAATTGGACACTTTTTCTACCTCAACCAAATTCACTGGAAGGGGGGGAGCTACCTAAATGGCAGTAACAGCCTCAGTCGTCCCATTTAAACTCCTGCTCCAGATGTGACAGGCTTAGAAGCCTGAGAGAGCGAGGCATATCCAAATTTGTGGCTCCAACATAGGCTGAATTACAAAAACAGAACAACTGTGAATTCTCATACAAGTTTGTTACATGGCAACTGAGGGCATATAATTTATAGTTTTCAGCAATCTTGGAATCTGTACCCAGGTTCTGCAAACACAGAAGGCCTGGTTCCTTTCCAAAAAAAAGAATGGGAACAAAAGTCAGCGAGCATGAGGATAGCTGGGAAGAGCTGAGGGTTAAACCAAATACAGCTGCCTCCTAGGAAAATGCAGTATTTCTCCTGAGGCCTCTCTTGACAGTTTTGACAGGTTTATAAGAGAGCCAATATAGTTTGGAATAGCAAAATTATCTTCCTAACCCCTGTAATGATTGGGTTACCCAGACGGTCTAGACAGCACACATGTGTCTGCACTAAGTCAGTGATCCTCCCCTCACCTGTAGCACAGCAGCTGTTTTTCCTATTGATGGCTGTTTTATTTTGTTCGTGACTAATGCATCAAGCTGCTGGAAAATGAGTTATTCTTCCTCAGCCAGTCAGCATTCAAATATGCAGCTCATATCACTATTTGACTTTTAATTTTTGACCACAGATGCAGCTTTTTAGGGGAGGATGGTCAGATAGAGACCATACTTGCATCTATCACTTGACATTAAGTTTTCAAGTTCTCAGAGTAAAGGCCAAGTCTCCTTGTGAAGTAGTGCCAGCACTAAGAATAGAATTTCTTTCTCACCATGTCTTCCTTTCAGCACCCTCCTGTGCATTTTTTTTCCATTGACAGAGTTCACTTTATTCAGGAAAAGTCTATATCCGCCCTACACCTGAAAGCATATGCGTGTGTGTTTTTTCTCGTAACTTGTTTGTGAGCTAATGGGCGTAATAGTTGCCTAAGTGATGTCACACCAAGGCTCAGCCTTTCCATTCAGTCACAGGCAGGCTTGTGAAGAATACGTGGCTGCAGCTGCTCTGGGTGGAAGCACTGATACACATCCGTAGCCCCTCTCCTTGGTCCATCCCCTCTCCTCACCCACTGCTTGGCTGACCTAAAGATTTCCCTGCAAATCCATCTGGCAGGCTGTAAAGTCTTGGCTCTGTTCTTGAGAACTGGAAATAAGCTTCAGGTCTACCAAGGACCTCTTGATCAATGGCAGATGAACCTGGTTCTTTATAGATGATCTCAAGGACTGTGAAATCGACAGCTTTCCCATCTTTCTGACATATAGCAGGCTTGGGCTGAAGGCCTGATTAGGATCCAGACCATGCTGTTACACACAGAAAGTGAAGCCAGGATCCTGGAGTATTTGCAAAAATAAACACCGCCAGCCAAGCCCACCCTGCAACGAATCATGAGCAGCCTCATAAAGGCCCTTTCCAATCCCTGCCGGACATGATGTAAGTGTTGAGCGGCCTGAGCAGCCCCTCCTGGCTCCCCTCCTGCCTGCTCTGGAAACTCCGCACGCACCCGGCAGGGCGCACTCCCTCCCTCCCTCCCGAGGGTCTGCCACCAGGGAAGGGGCAGCGCTGCTTTTCAGACTCTAGCGTCGATACTTGCCATGTGTTCTTCAAAACCCATCCCGACTATGCTGCCACTGAACATGCATGCCATAGAAATCTTAGTCAAAAGGCAAGACACAGCCCAGGTGAAAAATGAGGCAGGGAATGACACAATTTTGACTTTATAGAGGGGAGCCTGAAGGGCATCAGCCACCTTCAGTAAAACTATATTCCCCTTCCTCTAAACTAGGGCCAGATTGTTATTTGCCATAGAACTTAACTGCCTTTGCATGTTATGGAGTATATAAGAACAAGTAGCAGATAGCTAAGAAACGTGTGCTCTTAAGGAGCAACCTAAAAATATCAGTGAAAAGAGCAGTGTACAGCAACCATAAGAAGTATCTTAGGAAAAGCCAAAGAAACTAAGCACATTTCTATAGATAGAATTTGATTATTTTTGCTCGTCTAAAATTTGACAGGGTGATTCAAAAATCTATTAAAAGAATGAAATATTTTTAAATACAGGAGAGTTGTCTAGACATCTTTCTGGAACAGTGATGCTTGGGGGATGTGTGTGCCATTAGAAATTTTGTACACAGGTTGTACTGTAACATATGAATTTCTATTTCTCCATCACCTTTCAGAGACCCCTGGGAAATTTTCCAAAGAAACCTTCCTTCTCTCCCCTTCCACTTCATAGCCCATACATTAAAAAATAGTGTTCTAAAAATAGTTTCTCTCCTGGTTAGGTCCTTTGGTTTTATCCCCATAGTTTCTATAGTGACTGTCTTAACAGGGGAATACAGCAGCGCAATTTGATGCTGAAGGTTATGTTCTGTCCTGTTATTTCATTTGACTGTCCTAATTTACTGTATCATACATAAACAAAAAAACTAATTTGAAGAGAAGGAGGATACAGTCTGTCACTTACTATGTTTAACAGTTTTGTTGTTGTTGATCGTTATTTTTACTGTGAAGCTACCACTGTCTGGAAACAGTTACCATGCAAAAGCAATAAAAAGCTCATCTAAGTTCACAAGACTTGTTGCCTGCAATACTTGAGAAGATTAGTGTCCCTATTCATTTATTTATTCTACCCACACAATCTTAAATAATTTTAAAATCCAAACAGTTTGGAAAGCTGCTGTTGTTGCTTATTGCACCAAAGCCCAAGCTGAGGTTATCATGTTTGCCTTGCAACAAGTGACGGTTTGCGCTCCATAAAGCATTGTACGCATTTTGTAGCTGTGTTTGTGGATGGCTGTAGGACATCAGCTGTGGCAAGGAGAGTACAGACAGCTGAATCTCTAGTCCTAACAGGCAAAAGAAAAAGAAATTACTTCTAACCACTTGAAATTCAAGTACATTGGTACTTTCAAGACTTTTTCCTTTTCTGTTTTGACCAAAACTCAGAGCTCAGAGACAGTTGCTTTCCTGAATTGCTACTGTGGTCTCCTCCAGTTGTCCTGATGAGCATTCAGAGTACACGCAGCCTACAGTGTGCAGCTATGCATAAAGTCTGCTCAGGTCTTTTGAGAACAAGAAAACTCTATCCTGTTCCCAGAGCAGTCACATGTTGCATGACACAAATGGCATCTTTCTTTAAAATATCATTTTGTGCAGCAAAGATGGCACCCCTGATTTTAGCTGCTTTTGTATTTCACTTTTAATAACACTAGCAATATCTGTGGTTATTAACACTAGAGCTTTCCAAGTACCTTGGTGAAGTTAAGGAAAACAGGCAATGTTTATCCCCCTAATGTTATTTCTGTATAATTCCACAACTCCCCCAGTACTCACTCTATTTTACACAATACTCTCTTGGGGTGGGGGGGAACCAAAGCAAGGGCAGTTTCAGTCCTCATTCCACACTTAAGTTCAGCATCCTTTCAATTATATTGGTTTTAAATTTGAAGATGAGACAATGCTGGATTTTGCAAGGGGCCAAGGGCTGTGGACCCTACCTAACAAGTTACTTCAGCACAGCACATACATACCCAAGAGCTTTGGAGCCAGAGCACCAAGCACCTTCTCCAGGATTTAGCTGGTAGTCTGTGGTAGAAACAGATGTATCCTCAGATTGTTTTCTTTTCTCTAGTGGAGGTTTTGGATGTTAAAGAACCAGAGTCCATACCTTAATTCAGAAATGAATATACTTTTATTAACACAAGCAGCATCTCTGCCTTCTCTTTTTTACATTGGTGGTACATAGGAAAGCACTATAGAATTCACTTATCGCAGGCTTACAGTGGTGTCCTTCATTGCAAAAGTTACGTACCTGTCTCTAATCAAGGGGTAATAGCTCAAGCAAATATTAGCTCTTCAAACAGTAGCTCATTGGAAGCAGCTGTGGTTATCTCAGTTGCTTATGTCAGTCAAAGTTTCTGTTTGCTTTTGTTTCTAATTGTTGTTCCCTGCAGTTCAAGGGACAATAGGTTCAATCCAGAGTTTCTCATCACACCAAGGTAACTCCACCAGCAGGATAACGGATTTATTTGGGCACCTAACTCCTAGCTTATTACTTTAAAACTCTTTGAAAACTGTCTTTGATGGTTAATCCTACTTGCTTTGACACCCGGTAGAAGGACATGTCTATTACTATTACCCAACGATGGGGCTTTACTAGCTCATGAGACTTCTCTCTGGGTTCAGCAGGCCACTCTAAACAGGTTTGTAAAGATGCTCATCACCTGCAACTGACCTTGTTCCCCTGTAACTTTTTTGGCTGGATCTGTGACTCAGCCTGTTAGACGGCACGCAGTCTAATGCTAATAGAAGCTGGAAGGATCAACACCTACACCTCAGCCACTACATTACAAACTAAAGGGAGTTGGCTGTCAGACAAAACTGCTCCAGCCAAGAATCTGTAGTGCTTTTCTCTTCACGTACCAAGTATCACACAAGACAGGAAGACAAACACAGAGGAGCCAATGAAGCAAAAATATTAGCTGAGCTCTTAGACTGGCAAGAGAGCTTGAACATGGTGAGACTTCCCCTTGCTACCCCCACCCCAAGGTTCCCACAGCTGTTCAACATTGCAGTGAGTTGCTGCTGCCAAACAGGTGTCCTTGCCTCCCTGAGGGCTCATACCAAATGACTATTTGCATTCAATTTGTGAGATGCAAACTGTTTCCATTATGAGCATAATGGAACCCTATCCAAGCAACAGGTTCTGGGATCCCAAAGCCTGCATGTTTTCATAACCTATACTTTGACAGAGCCTGCCCCTTTCTACTGAGTCAGGCAGGTCAATGAGTTCTTTGTGCCTGCTCCATCCCACCCCCCCATGTTTTATGAGCTGGTAAACAACACCTTCAGTGATGCAGGTACCCCTTAACAGCCAATACAGTAGCTTTTAGGTTTAGAGGCTTGAACCCAGATTTGCTCAGAGCTTTAAGTTCAAGAGAACTATTGCAAAAAGCTCTATGCATACACACACATACATTCCTTCCTTACACATAATTTAAATACTGTAAACACTTCTTCCTTCAGTCTAGCAATTCCTACATTAATCATTCTGCAAGTTAGTTCAGTACAGAACTGAACAACTGCATCATAATGCAACAATTTGACCATCCTAAGCTGAAGCTGCTGAAGGTTAACTGCAGACTGCAACAGATTTTTAAGTGACCTGGTGTTTTAAGTTGATTAAGCATGATCAGAACATTTACAACTTTGATACATTCCTCACATATGAGAGAGCCAGAAAAGCTAGCCTGAGCTACGCTTCAGATCAAGCCTCCTATCAAGAGTTCCTTTTTTTTTTTTTTTGGAAGTATGTTAAATGAATCAGCATCTCACTATGTGACAGTTTTGACATTTTCCAGAGACTTTGGCATGCCTCTTAACTGTAAGCTACAGCACAGATACCCACCCTTGAGAGAAGGCTCTTCTGGTGAAGGGCTTCAGTGAGATGTGCAGGTACCTGTAGGGGAATGATGTGAGCATCTTACCTAGAGAGGCCAGACTAGCAGAACTCTGTTGTAAGAACAGACTCTTGAACACTTGGCTAAGTTACAGTTCAAGTCATAATCACCTGCATTAAGTTATACTGAGTAGCATTCAGTTTTGCTTATTTGAACAAGTTGTTGTCTTTATCAGACATTCACAGCATTAACAGCTGACAGGTAGTTTATTCAGGTGTTAAACTACACTGCATTGAACCCTGTTCTAGCACTACTGCAGTCTTGCAGCTCAGGTACCTAGCTTAATAAATTATTTATAGGTATGGGTTTACTCCTGTGTGACCTGACTTAAGCTTTGTTATTCAGAAGTTCAAGGAGTGGCTGTGCAAGCAATGCTTCATTTAAGAGGCATTAAGCTCAGATTCCCAGAATTACTCTAGGACCTTCTCCTAGATAGTCTTGCCCCAGATTAAAACTAACATTCAACCCAATATTTAAAAGCTTCTTTATTTTACTCTTAGACTTAGGCTTTAAGGACACCTTAAAAAGCAGTTACATCACAAACAATGGTATTGCAAAAAAAAGTGGAGGTGCAGTTCCAAAGAACCCCATAGTGTCTTCAAGTATAAAAATATATATCTAAATTGTTATCCAGGAAAGTGTACCACCATTTCTGCCTTGAGCTGGTCCTGCCAGCTTTTGGGTCATGACTCCCCAGTACAGAGCTCACGAACTCGTATCGGAGGGAGCATCTCTGAGCTTCATGTCACAGGCATGATTCATAGCACAACTGCTTCGCTGCAGCACGTGGACCCCAGCCTTAGCTTTTTTGAAGGCATTCCATAGTTTTCCCTTGAGTGGGTAAGAAGCATCCAAACATCTCCTGGGAAGCATATGTCATGTACACAAAGCCATCTTCATCTTTGTAGTCCCTGTACACTTCTGCCATTGTCAAGGACATACTGGCTAGGCTTTTGTTGTTCACGAGCAGGTAGAAAGCTTGCGTAGCAGTTAGAGCCATCCTGCTTCTAATTGAAGAGGGGAGGGGAAAGACAGGATTAAGCATCAGCAAATTTAACAAGGCACCAACTTTAGCCTATGAAATACATTAAGCAGAACAGTTGCATAAACTGTGTACAAGAAATGCTGTGTAAAGACATTATGTGGTTTAACGCCTTCATCAGCAGGAAGTTAACTGTGTGCTTGGAAGCCAGGAGGCTTGTGCTCCAAGGAAAGACTTAAATTGTTAGACCATGAGTGCTACTGAGTCTGGGCTTTGAGTTGCCAGTTACCGGGGAGAAGTGCTGAGTAGAAGCCAAAAGTTTCTGCTGTACAGCTATAGCAAGTGATTCCAGCACAGTCTGTTACATTTAGGTTAAAGTAAGCCTGCCTTCAAAAGAAGAGTCCTTCTCTGAGACTTTACATATGAAGATCAGCTGCGCAAAAGACAAAAGCATCTTCTACAGAAGTTAGTAACTAGAAAGTTCTCTTCCATGCACTTTTGAAAGCCCGAAAGCCTTGTGATTTCCCAGCTCTTTGGGAGAAAACGCCACTAAACACTTTGGGACACTTCTTTGCTACAGTGTTTTGTAAAGAATCGCTTAGAAGCATGTTTCATGCAGCTTAGGCTTAAGAGTTGCTATAAGCTTGAGGGAATTCAGTAAGGCACAGAAAAAGCAAGGCAGTAAGAGCTAGGAGCAGAAGAGAGCCGCAGAGCCTCAGTACCTGCCTCAGCAAGCAGGAGGAAAGCAGAAGCAGAGCCTGACACAATCCTTATTCACTACAGTTCGGGGGAAGGAGAGGAGACTTCACGAATCCAGAAAGCAGCGGCCGCATTCTTTCCCCACACGCGCCTGAGAAAACAGGTTTCCTGCCGGCCTCCCGGGAGGGAAGGAGGCCATTGCTCGGCCCCTTCCACTGCCCCGCTGGGGAGGCCGCGATGTCACCGCCGCTGCGAGGGGACGGCGCCGAGAGCGGGGCGGCAGAGCCGGGCCGCGGCCCGCGTGCTTGCTGCCTACCTGATGATGGTTATGAACTGCGTCATGGTCAGCTCCTCGGGAACGAGAAACTTGGTTTTGTCCAAGAGAGGAAGGTATTTTTCTTTCTGGTATCTCTCAACAATTACCTGTTTTAATTAGAGTCATTTAGAAGCCATAAACGCATTCAGGTCCCCCCCAGCTTTAAAGAAAGAAGCGCTGGGAGCCTCTTTCAAGCACAGCCTCCGCTAGCAAAACAGACACTTACCGGGATTTTTGTCGGGAACTTCGCCCGGATGCCAGCTACTTCTTCCCGCCTGGTGGCTGCGCGGGAGAGAGGACAAGCGTTACGCGTGCGCGCAGCCCGCCGCCCCTGCTCGGCTCCGCGGCCCCGCCGCCCCTACCGAAACTCTTCCTCAGCTTGAAGGGCCGCGCCGCCGGCGCCCCGGGGGCCGCCTGCATCCTGCCGCCGCCGCTGCCGCGCAGCCGCCGCCCCGCGCCTCTTANTGGTGTGGCCGGGGCGTGCTGCGTACGGGACGCCCTGGGGGGACCTCGAGTGCCGCCCGGAGCGGGCAGCTGGTGCGGCTGCGGGCCAGCCCGTCTGCGCCGGCTTGCCCTCCTCAGATGGCTGGTCCCCTGCCAGGTCAGCCACCTTCGTCATGCTTGTGAGCTGCTTTGAAAGCGTTTCTTTGGTTTTAGGGGGAAAACGACATTTTTTCATATCCTCAGGCTGCCACGTTGTTTATTTTCTGAATAACTTGCGAGGTTCTTGTCTCTACGGCCCGCTTGCAATCTTAATGGTTTCCAAGCAAGCTTCAGGTCCATCTGTCTGCTGAACACAACGAGGCAGATTCCTGGGCTGCTTGTTACTTGCTTTTACTTCAGCTGTCAAGATGGCTTCGCAGCCAGACGTGGCTCAGCAAGGAGTCAAGCTGACTGAAGGCTGGTTGTTGTCCAGATAAGTCGCCTCAGTGGATGGCTGGCATTGATCCCCATTACTTGGTTGGCTTTGCTCGTGCCTTTATAACATGGTAGTTTTCATTTTATTCGATCTGCCAGGCCAAAGGCAACTGGAAGCCACCGTGTTTTGTGAGCGAAGGTTTATGAGTGACGGGCTTGGCAGCTTTTTCAAGACAGAATAAATGAATGTCACCTCTCATGTCACCTCTATTGTCAGTCTTGCAATACATGTAGCAAGACTCAGTTTTCTTTTCCTAAAGTTTTCCAATCAAAGGAGAGTCTCAGCTCTCATTTAAAAATAAAATTATGTTTGTGACCTCATAGTCTCCATTAAAAGTGTTGTGTAATACTGAACGTGCCCTACAGATTCAGCAACCAGAAGGTCATTTTGAAAAGGAACATCTTTATCAAAGTGTGCGTGCACGACGTACGCATACATCGCGACTTTCAGCCAGCCCTTCCAGAACACGCTATCCGGTGGCTGAAGTCAGGAGTGCTGCCGAGCAATCCGTTCCTCCTCGCCTGGAAGTGACGGGCTTCAGTCACAGCACAAGCTCCCCCGTGTGGCACCGCGAATTGAATCGTGCAGAGAGGACAAGATCTTTTGCTGTGAGGAGTTGCTGAGCAAGAGCTCTGAACGTGGAGAGAGGACCTGAGCCGAGGCTGGAACGGCGTGGACACAGCTCCTCAAGGAGCTCCTCCTCACGGGCCGACCGCTGCAGCAGCGCGGCTGAGCTCCGGCGGCTGGTGGCAGAGCCGGGCCGCGTGTCGGTGCTCCACTCCCAGCCTCGCCTCACCGCGCCTGAGGCACGAGGGCCTGGCTCCGCGCGGACGCAGCGGCCTTGCTCCCAGAGGGGTGATTCCCTTCCTTAACCGGACTGCTGCTCCCGCAGCAGCTGCCTGGGAGAAAACTGAACACCTGAGAAGAGGGGGAGCCAAAGAAGAGACTTTCCAGTGAAATTCTCAGCTACGGCTCTAACTTCTGTGGCAGCTAAGAGTGAGCGCAGACCCAGGCTTAGTTCCTGTGTGCCCTAAGTTGCATTGTCTGGAGGCAGAGAGAATGGGAGGTGTAGTGTGTGTCTACATGGCACCTGCACTCTGTCTTGCATCAAGTTATCAATTTTTGGACTTAAGTGTGGAATGTGTTCCTTCTTCTCCCCTTTCCCTTGGAAGATTTTCTCACTTGCTCATAATTAATGGACTGGTAAACCAGTTTCGTGTGGAGAATGGAGTACTCAGAGGGCCACGCTGAAACAGAAACAGAAGGGCCAAAGGGAATTGTTACTGTATTTTTACCTGCTTGAATGCCCAAAGGCTACACTCATAGGAGTCCTGTAAGTCCATGAACGTTAAAGCAAAAGCTTGGAGTTGCCTCTCTTATATAGTCCAGTTTCATTGCCACATTTATAGCATTTTCCAGAGTCCCAGGTTTGCAGCTGTGCAATCAAATGTTGATCTATCCATTGTCTCTATAATAAAGTGATCCCTGCTTCGTAGATCTAATCATATACAGAGTCTGGCTCGTAAGAATTTAGCTTAAATGCAGCAAAGAAGTAGCATGTCCTTTGCGTTGTCCTATTTCACCTGAAGACATTACAAAACTTGTCTCATAGCAGCAAGGTGTTTTAGTCAGGGAATTGTTTCCCCTGTGTGAGGGGAGGGTGCAGAGCGTCAGAAATTTGAGGATTCTTTAGAGTATCAGTGCCAGCGGCAACCATGGAGCTCCTGTGAAAGACAGAATTGCGGTATGTAAAGATAGCCTGGTACAAGTCAGTAGGAGCTTTCTGGGAAAGGACAAAATTTGGTTTGTCCTGGAAGTGCTGCAGAAGTCTGAAGACATGATGCTGCCGGAGGGGAGAAGTGAGTCAGCTAATGACTGAGCAAATGCCTGAGGGCTTTGCCTCCTGATCAAGTGGGGGGGGTGATGTTCCATAGACTTTCTAGCATATGTGAGTTTTCTGTCATAAAATTTGACTGCTTTGCCTGCCAGTTCATTTTACACTTGCAGGAGTTTTCACTGCTTATCTTCTTTCTGGAACTTTTTCATCCCAAATTCCTGCTTTTTTTTTTTTTTTTTTTTTTTTTAGGCAAGAAGGGGGANGTAGGGGGAGAACGATGAATGGGCTTTAATGTAAGGCCTTTTTCTTAGACTTCTGTTCCATTCATGCTGGTGTTGCTCAGAGAAAGGTCTTTGTCTGTGTTAGAGGAAAGTCCTGAAGAATTAGAGAAAGCACATTTCCCTAGATTGTTTGGTAGTTGTCATTCAAATCATAGGAGTCCCTATGGATATGCAAGTCTCCCTGTGCTAAGACACATATAAGCAGCTCTGAAAAAAATAAGCCTGCTCCGAAGAACTTGAAATCTGAATTTCCCAGACAAGATAAAATGAGGTAGAAATAATTACACCAGCTGCAAAAATCCAAGATGCAAAGACTGTGTGCAATAGTTTGAACACAATTTTGAGGGGAAAACTGTGGTACAACTGGTTACTCCTTCCACAATGTTGGAGCACAAACACATTGAATTGATCACAGGACCACCCTGCCTCTTAGGGAATTTACCAAACAAAGCAGAACAAACCAAACAAACAAAAACAAGCAGCCAAACATCAAGATTTTACATGTGATTGCATTAAAAACTACAAAAAACTAACATCGCTGACCAACTGCCTTTCCACAGCTGAATGCTGCATGTTAAAATCATGCTTCCTAAGCTTTCCAGTAACTGCTGCAAGAAAAAAAAAGAAATATATAGTGCGGACTGCTTGAGCAAAGAGAGACAAGTTGCTTCTGAAAGGGTTAGCCCTGACACATCACAAAGACAGGATTACACCCTAACGTCGACCTGTCAGATGTGGCTGTGTAGGTACCACCTGTCCCAATCTGGTGGATCTGTAACTTAGTACTTCCCTAGAGGGAAATGCTAAACATCTCTTCGAATGGGGAAACATCTAATGCTAAACATCTCTTCCTCTATTCTTTCCTGTTCTGAAGCAAAAGTTCTGAATTATATTTCCATAGCACTTACGAAAGTTTGAATGACATTAGCTGTGATCCGCTATGGCCGTGGGTTGGTTGTAATAAGCTCTGTAACAACAAGAAGAGAAAAGGTGTAAAAGACGCAGAGATTTTTGCATCATTATATTGGAACCTCCCCCTCCCCTCTGCAAGTGCTTTTGAATCCTGAGGTGTGTCGCAGAGGCACAATGACAAACTCAGAGGCAGGCATCCACACGAACAACAGCACTGCTTTCGGGTTGATCTGTGAGCTGTTGTGGAGCTGAGGATCAACAGCTGCCTGTGCCAACCAGAGGACCAGGATGCTCTGCTCAGCCTGCTCCAGTAGCATGCGAGAGTGCTAAGAGGCTCTAGCCACAATTTAACCAGCTGTAGAGAGCGTACAGCTAAAATCCCCTTCTGTAACCACACGGCATTCCCACTTTGGAAGCCTCCACGGTGCTCTCTGGTGCCTGGGTACCGTTGTGGTTGAAAGCCCTGTGAGATTTGAGGAGGAGGAGTGATCAGAGAGCTCCATTTCCTGAGCGTGGGGAATCTAAGCTGTGGTGATTTAAAACTACCCCTCCCAGGGCTCAGGAGTCATGGCTCTGAGCCTGAAGTCGGACTGCATCTTGCTAGCCTGCTCTGCCAAGCATGGTGCCTAATGAAGGCAAACCCAAGGGGCAGAATCGAGAGTCAAGAGGAAAACTCGATAAATGGAAAAATGTGGACTGCATTAGAAGTGATTTGTGTTCCAGTGGAAATTATTTGCTCCACTGTTACATGGCAAAAAGCATCCCAGTACACCATAAGCTGAGATTAGCTTTTCTTCATAAGTCAGTATGCAGGTGCTAGTGAGTTAATTCCAGTGTAGCAAAACTTGGACGACAAACGGGGCATTGCTCTGGCTATAAATTCCATCCAACATTTAATAATCCTGAACACAAGCTGATATGTAAGCAAGAGGCTGGGGGATTAAGTGCAGAAGGCACAAAACAGTTATGTGTAGACACCATTTAAATGTGAATGATACAGTGCTAGAGGGACAGGGATTTATTTATTTAAGCAGCCTAACTGAATAGGAAGAGAAACTGCAGCATGATGTTCTAGGGAAAAAATGTGAGTTGGCAAAATGAAGGCTTATTTGTCACACTGTGAAAGTCTGTGAAGGTTTACAGTATTATGCATAGTTATCTTAAATACGTGCTTTCGTGAGGGCTGTCCATAAATGACAATAAAATATTTGAGTCACGAGGAGTTTGGAAAGCCCTCAAGCGATCAGGCGCAGCCAGCCGATGTAACAGCTTTTAAAAGAGCTGTCCTGAGCGTTCACGTGCTCCCTCAGCATCGCTAGTTACAGACAGGGAATCCTTTGCCTCCTTCTTCCCCTCTGCAACTCCAAACCTGCCTATTTCAAGCAAACCCACACTCCAGTTCTTTCTCATAAGCCTGAAGTAATCATGTGCCAGCAACTAACTTTCGCTCTGAATTCTTGAGTCTTTATACCAAAAGGTAGTTGGAGTATTCTTACATTTTAGAGGATGCTTAGTTCTGTAGCTCGGATTTATGGACTAAACTCATCTGTTAATAAGGCTCAGATCATGAACTGAGCCCTTCTCAAAGTGCTGAGATACGTTTAGAAGTCACCATTGGCGTTACTGGGCTGACTGGCTCGTGGTTATATGTGCTTTTGGTGCTTTTTCTGTCTCCTGATTTTTTTAACCCTGATGTTGAGCCTAGGGCAAGTCTCTGGCTTTTTGATGTAGCCACAAGGGTTAGAAATGAGCTCTGTTACTTTAAAATGAGAGACCATGCAGCTGTTTTGCATCAGAGCTTGGGACTGTGAGCTTAAAATGTCTCTTCTGTGAAAGAAACTTTGCTTAGACTCAGGGTTGTTGTCACCATCAGGTTAAATTGTGGTTGTCTGGGCTGCTCATGCTGCATATACAGCACCCTAGAGATGGCAAAATTCAAGCAGTATTTTGTTGTGATAGAGTAGCTTCTTTATGCTAGTTTTTGATATCAAGGGCACCATTAAGCATGCGTTTCTTGAGTGTTGTATCCTCGATTTAAAGATTTTGAGACCTTTCTCAACATTAACTTATTAAATTTGCAAACATATTGAAAGAGTTGAGCAGGCTGTGCTACAGTGAGGTATCCCTGGTCCTTTTTAAGTTGTTCCACATGGCAAGTGCTTCTGTTTTAGCATTTTAAATTGGAGAAAAAATTGAGACCTAGCTTCTCAGTAATTTTCTGAAGAATTACTCCAACTGGAGATTCTAACTAAATATTAAAAAAAAAAAAAAAAAGCAGTGACTCTTCGTAAGGAAAGCTGGCATAAGCTGGCAAACTGTTGGTCAAGGTCCCTTTCAAGTACCTCCCTGATTTTCTGTTTACTGCTACACCAGTGTTCTCTCTGCAGGGGCTGAGCTCAAAGTCTGAAATGATGCTAAAAAGGGAAAAATATCATTGGATCCTCCTTTCCCACCATCTGCTCTCTCATTATCATTGTGAAGATGCAATGTATTATGTTTTATATCTACAGAAGAAACAGAATTGATGTTGTTCTTGCTAACCGATTTTCTTGGTCCTCTCTTTGAGAAACCGAAGAAATGTCCTTCTGCGTGGACAAGACACTTAATTTTCCTTTGAGGTATAGTGCTTCAGTTAAGGGATTTCCCTTTGTAAAATCTCATAGCCTTCTGTAGTCATTGCTGCTTTATAGCTAGCGACAAAGGAGCACAATGAATAGTGGTGTTCAGAGGCTCTTGATACCAAGGCCCTTCTGTGGGCCAGGGCCTGGTTAATGAGTGCTGTTGCTGAATCATTGGCTTTTTTGGGAGGTTGTGCATATTTGCTCGTTACAAGGGGCTGCTGGTACTTCACATGCATAACAGCAACGGTTAATGCAAAAGCATGGTAAAAGCTCCAGATTTTGCTCTGATTAGTTTACTGAGCATCTGTTTGAATGAATCTGATTTCTTGGACATCTATTATGGGCTGGAATTCTGGGAACATGATTTCCCTCTTCAGATAATGTGTCTTCTGTTTGACTTGGGAGCACATTTGTATTCTGTCTTGCTGGTTTTAGCAGTGCTACTAGTGTGAGTACAGATCTCAGCGCTTGTGCCTTGGTGAGGGAGAACAGCATACCATGTTCTGCAAAAATGGATTTAAAAGTTATTCTTTGTCCATATAAGATGATAATCTTGTTTGAAGATGTTTTCCTTGCATACCGTATTTTAAAGCATTTTCTCCAGTATGGCTGAGTTGTTTCCGGACGAGATGTCGGTGGCTTTATGTCCAGCCTGTTCCTGGCCTCCCTGTTAAGAGTGCCAAGAATGTGTCAGATGGTGCCAGAAGTAGCTAATGGGGTTTGGTTTGTAGATGCTGGAAACTGGATTCTATTTTAACCTTCAGAAAGGGTGTTATAACTGACAGAGAGCAGAGGATTTTAAAAATATCTTTAGCATGTCCCTGTGAAGCTGGCAGCTTTGTTGTTACTCTGCTGGAATGCCTGACAGAAGGGTCAGGAGAGCCTAGCTCTCTTTCGGGGTGGTGGAAAGCATGCCTCATCAGGAGAGCCGTGCACAGCGTCTCCAAGAGTGGCTGGGAGCTTTGGATACCTCCCTTTTCAGGTGCGTGTTAAAGATGCCTGATCCCTACTGGGAAATTGCTCTGCACTTAATGAAAATCTAGACTCTTTCAGATACCCTCATTAGCTACACAGAAATGGTGGCTCTTATGATTTGTAGTTCCTTTAAAATGTTTTCAGGAGAAACATCTAAGGTTTAGGTCCAAGCCCTAAAACTATAGAAAAAACCTTCTAAGTATAAAGGAAAGACTGAGTTTCTGCTCTGAAAATTCAACTCTGTCGCTTTGTCTTAGAGATTCTTTTTACAGGAATTTTGTAACGTATTAGGAAAAATGCCTAAAATACTGGATGGAAGAGAGAGAGAAGTTGCTTTATGATTTGAGAAGAGGGACCCCTAGAGTACTATTCCCAGTGTTTCTACTGGACTGTGTGATCTTAAGTCCTGGAAGTGTGGCCAAGCCCTTGAGCCATATCATCTACTTAGCTGCGCAACAGATGTGTTACGGAGCTCAGTTAATGTGCATGTGCCATGAAAAAAATTCTACAGAAATTTATTGAATATGAAAATGCTGACAAGTGGTTTAGACTGATATGGGTTACTGAGAATCATAGCACAAACGTATACATTAACAGATATTCTAAACTGTCTATTTGAGGAATCTAACTGGAGATGACTAAATACAGACCCCAATCTTCTCAGGTTCTATATACAGTCAATGGCCAAAGAGAGAGAAGCTCTGGCAGAGGGTCCATGCGGCGTATGTGCTCTGAACTGTCTTCTGCATGAGTCTTTTCCTTTCCATTGGCCACGCTGAGCATTTGAGTACTTGAATTAGGTACTGTGAATACCCTCCAGAGAGCTCAGCCTCTTAGGAGTGCACCTGAATTCTGCTGTAATCACTTTCAACAGAATTTCCCTTGCGTAGTACCATGTAGATTTGCTCAGTTCCTTAGTGCTATGAAGTGAAATTGTCAAAATAGATTATATCTATGTCATCCAGCCCATTTATGTTGCATCTTTAAACAGAGTATTTTTTAAAACTCAGTTATACAGAGTATGCCTGTATAGCTTAGACAAAAAAAGACAGCCTCGTACCACTATGTCTGTGGGGAATGGACTTACAATGAAGCACTGAGGAACAGTATGTGGAAGATATAGGTGGGACGGGGGAAAACTTAATAGAGGGCAGATCAGCGAACCCGAAAGTGCGAAACGGCTGGTTGCTCATCTCATAGGCTTTAGTCTGTGTGACTAACGTATAGGTAGTAGATAAGCCAATTCTTCCCGACCTCTGTGGTACTGTGGTTGCAGTTGGCAATCTTTGCAAAGGGATGAATTGTTCTTAAACCACAAATGGAATATGCTGCACATGAGGGGGCTGTTGACTATGCAAAACATGTGCCAGCGTCTTGCCTTTTGTCTTCTTGAGCAGACCTAACTGCTTTGGAAAGCAGAAAGCTTTCATCACCTATTTGCTTTCAGGTTGCCTATCCTCTTTCAAACAGTATCTTGAAAAGCACTACAATGCTAGTTTCACACTGTAGCGGACAAGAGCTGAAGGCAGGACTAGGTCTACAGTTGTTGCTGCTGGTGACTGTAGCCATACGGCGGGTGCCAGCGACAGAGCGTGGTCTTTGCCCAAATGCCCTTGTGACTGTAAGGTGAGAGTCCCAGAATAATCTTGCACAGGAAATACAAATCAAGAGGATTTGTCCATATTTTAAATGACAGCTAAGGTAAGATCTGAGACCTGGTGAAAGTCCACCCCCAAATATACGCATAGATAAATGTGGTAGATACAATAGATGGCAACTGTGGAGTGTTGGGTAGCTCTTGTTGGTAACCTATGTAAGTATCAAATAACCCAGGGCATTGGTATGAGGGCTGTTCAGTACTAGGTTCCTGATATGGATCTTGCTTATTGACAATAACTTTAATCAGCGTGTCTCTGATGAAGACTACTGGAACAAATGGATAGGATAGTGCAGCTTTAGTTTCTGCTGTGCAACTCCCCATGAATAGTACAATTTTGATAAAGACAGCAATTACTTACTGTAACTTTTCCTCTTGTTTTAAAGAGGATCTCTCAAACATAAGGTTGAACTGCGCTTATAAAATAGTGGTCCTTCACAGGAGACAAACTTATCCTAAATTTCAAAAGGGGGCCACTGGAGATGCCTGTTAGCAGTTGTGGACGAGGTTAGCATTACATCCATGGAGCCTTCTTGCATATGCAAGCCCTCTCCCCTCACGTGCATTCCTGGCTCTTCGCGCCGGCGTGATGGATGTTTTGTGCTGCTACCTGGAAGACTTGTAGTGTCTGGGGTTCGCTAGCCAGAGGTGTTCATCTTTAAAACTGGTTCTGCTTGCAGGCTGTGATTTTTCCTTCAAACCAACCAGCTCCAAGAAGGCTCTGACCAGACTCTAGAAGGACACATTGAGCATTTAGAAAGGAAAAGCGCTCTGGCTGTTCTCTTTATTCTTATTCAGGTTCGAGATACCCTTACACATTTCATCAGGTGCTTTTCTAAGTTACAATATTCTCTCCTGCAAATAGCTTTGCCTTTTCCTCTAGTTCTTCATGTACTGGCTTACTTATGTTTATTTGTGTAAGCAGTATCATGCTATGTTGAATATTATATTACTGGAATACTTATAGAAGTGTATTTACATATAACACTAAGAGCTTATTGGGAAACCAAGTTAGCTTTGTAATAACTGTGGCATTCATTTGTATGATCTTTTTAATGTGGAAAATCAAATTAGTTAGACTTTTTCCTTATATAGCATTAGCTCCATGCAACTGTGAACTACAGCAGCTGAGAAGAAATGTTTATTAACATAAGAACTTTTCTTGCCTTTGAAATTTCAATGTCTTCAGTGAACTGAGTTAAAAGATCTTGTTCTTGTTTCTTTAGTGTAAGATGAGATGCAGCATCACATCAGATAGTGCAGTGTACATATGTAGACTTATAAATATACATGTTAGCATATGTAAGTATATACTTATACATGGAGATGCATATATATATGTTACTCTTTTTCTCTGAAGATTTGTAGTCAGATATGCACTGTGGATTAAATAAGTTGCTATGGATGTAAATGATACAAAATGATTAAATAGCCCAGCTGTCTGCGGTCAAATGGAGCATTGCACCAAATGCTTCTCCAAAACAAAAATTCTTCCAAGGAATGATTTACAATTTAGACCTGTAAAAAGGTTTCCTGGATAGTATTTGTTTCCCATGTGTAATGTGGTTTGAAATCTACTTTCTGATCCAGCTCTCTGCAGTTGTCTCTGAAATGGGTTTGCTGATGGATGGTGGCAAGCCGCCTAAAGATGACTAGATATTTTGCCTCTCTAACATATGTCTCCGGAGTGGTGAGTTAGTGTCTAGCATCACGTTAATGTCACAAAGTAAAGGAAATAGGGTGAGAGAGTCACTAATGAAAAATGACTTGAGCTGGACTCACAGAAGAAGGGCTAGGGAGCCAACTGCCTGGTCTGGATCCTCTTCTTCCATAAAGCCTTAAATCTCTTCTCAGAGAAGGTCTTGATCAAGCAGAAAAACTTTTGAGATTTTTTTCCTGAATAGGAGCAGAATCAAAGCTTGTTGAAAGCTTTAATGAAATCAGACGTGTTGAGAAAATCAAAATGGCAGAGTGGGTCTAGGTGAGGCAGGTCATCAGAGTGGTGGTGGGACTCTTGGTCTGGGATGTAGAAGGTGCTGGAGCAAACCTCTGCCCGGCTGAATGAAAGCAGAAGGTTTTCATCCTTTATTTTCAGTGACCTGAGCCTCAGTGTCCTGTGCGTAAAGTCCCACTCATCAGGATACAGGTAGGTGAACCCTCCTCTCCTCTCTCATGCCAGCACAGCCTCCAATGCAGTACAGTTTGGTAACTCCTGGCGAGTATATTCTTACCATTAAACCCCATGGAACTGGGCACCTTGCCACTTTCACGTGGCTCTCTTTTTGTTTCCCAGAACAGAAATTACAGCTAACCAGCCTGGGCTAGTCTCAGCCTACTGTCTGTGAGCTGCCGATAGCGTTCTGGCACCATGTAGCGATCATTACCACAAAATACTTTTTCTACTGATGGAGAATTACTCCAGAAAAGGTTTGCCTTGTGTTAAGGCTCAGCAATGTAACTGTGGGTGCCTTCAGAGCATCTTTCTCTTCTGGTGGGATTTTCAACCTATATAGGGGAAAGAGGTGCCGAATTCCTCGTTCGTGCAGTGACTAGCAAAATACTACTTTTTTGTCATTTGGAATATGTTTGATATCTTGAAATCCAGAGAGCAAAGAAGTAGATACTATCACTTACTATGCTTAGAATCGGGGATATCCTATGGATATTCTGTATAGAAAACTGCTTTTGATAAGGCTGTTTCTCCATTAAGAAACAGAATTGCCCACGGTGACTTGTGCATGCACTTTTAATTTATGAACTAGGGTAGTTTTTGTCAGATTGTTTTGAATAATGAATAAATTCAAGAAGACTGAAATCTGTTCAGACACCTAGTAAAGATGCAAGAGCAAAATTCACCAAGTTACAGTTTTACAATGCGTTGCTTTTTGTGTTTCAACCCAATGTTTCGTTTACATCCCTGTTGGTCAGAGGGTCTTCCACCCTGATATGAGAACTGATGTGTGAATTGCAAACATCAGCAGTGCTCCTGGCTGCCTGCTGTCAGTTCTGTGCAGACGGCAGGCTCGTGTCTCTCCCTCCTCTCAGCGGGGGTGCTGCCGGTGGCAGCAGCAACAGCTTTTGTGCAGCTAGGCCTGAGTGTCAGTCCAGCCCCCGTACTCTGTTTCCAGTGGTGGCCAGTATAAACGGCCATACGTAGCTAGTATAACTGCACTGGTTTTAAACTGTGCATCCACTGTGGGCTTGAGAAGAGGTTATGAGGCTAAATGGACCTTTGGTCTAAGCCAGTCTTTTTTTGTCCTAAACTTACTAAAATGTCTAAGGAAGACTATAAGAACATGAAACGATGCTTGTCCATTCCTGCCATTTGAAGTGCAATAGTTTCCTGAGCTAGGGATAGATCCACTTTTTTCCATCACTCTTTCAAATTGATGTCGGTATCAACTTAAGCATCTGCAACAACATGCTAGCAAGGATTTCTACAGTTTAGCTACGCATATTGTGAGGAACCACCTCCATTTGTTTATTCTGAACCTTCTGGCTGTTAGTAGTTTCATCTGTTGATCCTCCATTTCTGTAGTGAAGGAGAGAACAATCATCCCCTAGTCATCCAGTCCGACGTGCCACTCATCTATATAAATGCTCCTGCAATGTGAAAACAAATCACTGATTCTGGTTTCAGGCACTGCTAATTAAAACCAATATTATCTATCTGGGATGACCAAATTAAGCAACAAGAAGTAGGCTCCCTTTTCACAGCATGCCCTGATATTCTGCAGCTTTCAGATAAGACGGTTGATTTAGGTATCAGGTATAGTCTCTGTTTTCTAAATTGAGTGGAAAAAAAGATTTTTATCCACTCTTTGATTGGCCTTTCAGGGTTATTTTAAAAAAAAAAAAAAAAAAAAGGTGGTGGTGGTGGGGATGTGTCCATAACATTAGCAGCTCTGACTCAGACACACAAGGAGCACATCTGCAGAGGGAGAAGGTGTAGTTTTTCATATAAACTCTTTTCTCAGTATAACCACACTGTGACAGACTGGAATGAAAACTCCAAAAACTTCAGTCAGCCTCTGGCTCTGTGCAGAAAGTCCTGCACTGTCAACCTCCAGAGAACATTTGATTGTTTGGCTCAAAGGCAGATGACCATTTAGAGACTGGGAGTTTATTCACTGTGGTCATTGCACCTCCAATAAGATAGGAAAAAACACTAATGTGCTCCAGACTGATCTAGGCTCCAAACATGCAACGAGTCATAATTTTTTCTCCCAGCTGACAGTAGAAATTAGGGCTGTAAAAGGTCTGCCTAGCAGAGGATTATATGAAGCTCTTTGAGAGACATAGCACCAAGCAATTTTTGTTCAATAAGCATGTCAGATGCAAGCTGAAACAATCCAGGATGAGCATGCTGCAGCCTAAAGTTTAGGCATGGTTTATTTAGGATAATTGCCCAGTGGGGTAGCTGTCCCTTTCCAGAGCACGCTGGAAGGTCCAACAGCACTAACAATGTAGGCGTCTTCCTGCACCATTTCTGGGTACCTCTAGCAAGACAGTGAAAACTTTTGACTTTCCGTGGCTTCACTTCTGTTTTAGAGGGAAGTCAACAATCTGCAGGACCTGATTCTTGTGTTAAAAGGTAATATTCTTATTACAGAGCAGTTGGACTGCTAATTAAACAAAAAATCCTTTGTAGCTCCAAAAATAATATAGCTGAATATCCACTGTCAGAGAATTATATATTTTGAGAATAGTTTGAATGGGAGGTTTATTCTTTGTATTTTCTTCTTGTTAGTGTTGTCTGAGTGCTAGAGAGCCCTCTTGTGCTGGGTGCTATACACACGCTGTTCAAAAGGAGGATCTTGCCATAAAGAGTTCCCAGCCTGAGCAGTGGGCAAGACACCTGGATGTGTAAGGGGGCAAAAGAGATGTTTCTGGGCAGTCTGAGGGGGGATGCTTTTGGAGTGCAGCCAGGTGAAGCTCAGCTACTCTAGACACCACACCTGAAGAGAGGCCAGAAACAGGTTCGTGGTACTTACTCATGTATGTTATGGGAGTTTCCATAAATTGAAACATTTAGCATAGTTTCATTCCCATTTTTATCAACTTTATTCACTCCTACTGCACAACACGTGGTCCTGTATCCGCTATCTTTCTCCTTCATGGTTTGAAAACTGGTGCCTTAGGCAGAGCTTCCAGACAAAGAGATTAGGTTTAAAGTTTTCTGATGGAACAAATTTTATTTGGTGGATTCCAGGATTCAGAGACTGAACTTTCTTGCACTCGGTGAACTTTTGCAGCATCTCCAAAGCAAAGTCCTGAGGTAATCCCATCTCCCACAGACGTCCGCCCACAGCAGTCCCCTGGGAGACTGGCCACGGAGTCAGGCAGTCTGGAAGCCGCCAGCCCTCGGTGACACCGATACCTGACTTTGCTACTGGTATTCGTGCAGAGGCAGCTTAGCTGGGCATTGTCGCATCTAAGCAGCTTACTGCTGAGTGGAGGATTGGGAGGAAAAAAGATTTCATCTGATTCAAACTGAAACCAAATTTCAAAATAATGATGTTTCCAGTTAGCAGAAACCCTCTTTCCTGGCTGTCCTCAGTTCTAACTTGGACCCTCTCGTCTAAATCCAGGATGTCTGTGCTTCTTGACTTCTCTAGTTTCAGTACACAAAGGATAAAGACAGTTGATTTTAATGATTGATGTTAATGGGACGTGCAGAAGGGAATCATCTGCATTCAAACTACTGATGTGTCTCCTAACACTGTTTCTCTCTAAATTCCTGGGAAAGTCAGACTAGACTTTAATAGGTGGCGTTGTATAGTTCCAGAAACAAACAATCTGACTGCTGTGGTTGGAACGGAATTTACGCTGTCAAAGTGTAGATAGGTAGCTTTAAAGTCAGCAAAATATATGTGGCAGTGTCATAGATTTATACAATGTGTGGGCCAGAAGGAAGGGTTAGATCTTTTAGCCTAACATCAGGTGTAACATAAGCCATAGATTTTCACTTGTTTCCTTCCTGTCTTAAGCCTCTTCTTACAAGACAGTAGATTGTCATATTATCGGGTAGCTGCTCAGGTCTGACTTCTCCCTCACCAAACCATTCAGGTCTTCTTGTTTATTATACACTGTGCAAGGTTCAGTGTCAGCACCATAGAGAACACAGTATAAAATTAGACAGTGCAAGTTTCGAGTAAAGCTCATTCATTCTTCCAAGCACCGCTAATGAGGGTATTAATGGTTTTTTTCTTCCACCTCTGAACTTCAGTCTGGCTGTCAGCTGCTGTTCTGTGCTCAGTTTAGTTTGAAAAAGTACTTCAGTCCAAGTTTTGTAACTGTAGTTTACAACTCTGTTCTGTTGGGTCTGTTAAATGAATGATGAAGTGGTGTCTTTAGCATAGTTTCCCATTAACATTTAGCACATGAAAATATGAGAAAAAAAATAATATTTGTTACGCAGCTTTTAACTGCCTGGATGCTGCTAATTTTCATTATGGACTTTTGTACCCAAAGTTCTAGGATCACAATATAGGAAAATCCAGCAGAGAGTTGTTCCCCCAGTACCCACCCTGCACCATGCAGAAGACCCTAGACAGAGTTATATCCTTCTTTCTGGACTCAGTGTCTACCATGCCCAGTGTCAATGGCTCCCTGTGGCAGGACCCCTAATCCCCAGCTCAGATAAATGTGCTGCTGTTTCCTACATGGCTTTGGGGTGGGATGTAGGAGTGGTGAGTGAGCCTCCTGGTGGAATTAGGATTCCTTATATCACCAGTCTGACCACAAGGGACAGCAAGGCTTTACAGAGAACTCCCTTTGGGCTAGGAGTTGCTCAAGAAATCTTCCTCAGAATATCTAGCTGCATCAGAAACTGTCTTCTCAGTCCCCCTTTCAATGCACGCAAACCCATGACCAAAACTGTGGTCCTAAGATGCTCTTTGGCTCTTTAAAGATGCTCAGCAGCTTAGACAGCAGAACTTGATTCTCCTTGATGCCACATCAGCAATTCTCAGAGCAGGAGGGTCATGGAAAATGGTGAGGGTGGTAGCTCCTGTGGGAGGGGACAGAGGGTTTCCACACAGCAGGGCTGGAGCAGTGGCAGGGGCGGGAAGCAGCTTGGCCCCAAGCGGAAAGGGGAGCTTTAGAAGCTGTGATGGCTGCTCTACCCAGGTCAGGCTGGGAGGAAAAGGTGAGTCAGTTAGCTCCAGATAGCATTGTCCAGGCTGGCAGACATTGTGCTTGCCTCACTAGTTAGATCATGTTGGCCAGATTTTCCATGTTTTAATTCCCAGATGGCATTCTTGACCCATAAGACAAAATGCATCTTGCTGGTTGTATTGAATCCTCCCCATTACCAACATATGTCTGTTCCCTGTTCCTGATATTAGAAGTTTTTGACCACATTGTCCCTTCAAATCGTACTCCTATTTATGTTCTCACAAGTTATCAGACATCGTGTCCTCACCAAGTAATACAATTGAGATGTCTCGATGCTTCTGTTGATCCATAGTGTGCTGTTCAGCTGAAGGCATTCCTGCCATTCAGACTCAAAGCCTTTACTTAAAACTCCACACTGCTGGTAGCCCATCAGGAAGGTGGGAAGGGCACAGTCACTCTGAATTGTTTGTAGTCTTTCCGCAGCGGATTGCCTTGTAGAGAACTTGGCTTTCAAGTGCTTTCCGTGTGGACAGCAAGGATGTTTTTGGAGACAAAGAGGTCTGGCTGGAAGGACCATCTAGTGAAAGAGGCATGGGCTGATGGTCCATCATGAGGCAGGAATTTGGCAGACCTCACTGAATAGTTTCTGCCAGAGCTGAAAAGAGTTGTGAGGGGGATGGTACAGAAGCTATCATCTCACTTAAAAAGAGAAGAAAATGCCTTTCAATCTTCCATGGCAAAATCAACCTTTTCCTAGCCTTTGTCAAACTTCCTACCTTTAATGTAGATGCTATTGTCTTCCAAGGCATCAGCCTTCCTTCCCTCACCCTCTCCCACTTCTGGGCTGCAGTCCTCACCTCCAGCATCCTCCCAAGTGTGGCCAAGATTTCTCAGGTTTCCTGAAGGTGGTCATCATCATGGGCACACAGCAGTACACATGAAGGCCAAAAAGGGCACAGAGGACCAGAGAAGAGGATCAAAATAACCATGCTTGTTTAAAGGATGATAGGCTGAATGCCACAAATGGGGAATGAGTGAAGTGGGCAAGCATTAAGGGTGCAGTAAGGTACAAAGACATCCCCAACCCATCTTGTAAAGTAAAGGGATGATGTCACAGAGAAGTTTTGGAAATCTTTTCCCTTTCAGTGAAGCCCTTACATTCACTCACTGGAAAAGGCATGGCTATTTAAGGACATTCTCCTACAGTCTGCTCCTAGATGCAGTGTGTTTGAACCTCCGTTTGTGAGGAGACATAGCGTCTCAGACACAGGTACCATCCTGGACACTTGTATGGGGGTGAGTGGCAGTTTGCGCAGTGTAAACAGACATGAAAACTGTATGAAGGTCATGAGTCTGTTCTGTTCAGAAAAGACACTAGTGTCCACATCAAGTCTGAGGCTACAGTTGCAGGAGCCACAGGCATCAAGCGTTCTTCTGGTGCAACTTGCTAAGATCAATAATGATAATAAAATCAACAATGATAAATCAACAATGTGTTAAAACAGGCATGGCAGTGAAGAAGTAGCCCTTGTGATCATAGCTGCCCACAGTACTGGGTGCCTGTGTACCCACAGTCACTTACTCCACTGTAGTTGGGATATCCATTGAGCATAAAGGCCTGGATGACTTTGTGAATGACTCCCATGTGCTGTTTGAATTAAAGCAGTCTGGAGAATGGCCGTGGACACTTGAAACAATTACTACTCTGCTCATTATGCATTTGACCACCCCAAACTGGTTAGTCACCAGATGGGCTTCACACGGCACCTCAAGGTGAGAGCCACTGTCTTTCACTGCAAGAATGGCAAAGTCCTAACAGCAACTTACAGTAGAAGGCAGGAACGGCATTCATTCACACATGAGAAATTTGCATGCGGTGGTGCTTATAACACATCCTGAGGGCAATGTGGTCCTTCGAATCTAAGCTCATCTCCGGCAGCCAAGGCCACTCTTTGCCCTCGGGAAAAGCAGTTGCAGTGGTAAGGACACACGGGCACAGGCAGACGATCAGTTCCTGCATTGTGCTGGAGACAGGCTGTAGAGTAGTGAGCTGTTGTGGCGTAAAGCAACAAAATGTGAGCAAGTTGGCACCGAGAAGTGGTCAACATCAGCAGCAATAACTGGGCGCCTAACCAGAGGTAACTGTCTACATGGAAGAACTTACTTCATGTCTCATTTTGAACCATTGGTAACTCCCTGAATGTGAAGGTCTTGGGAGTGATTCACATGCTTATAGCCTTGGTGTTACTTGTGACTGGATTCATAAACACAGGCCAATAAATGAAAGCAGATACATGAGGCATTACTGTGGTACATCACAAATTTTTGATTTACAAATTAACAACAATTTAAGAAACCCCCAGAGTTAATCTTGATTTTATGCAATGTAAATGCTTCATTTATTATGTACTGTCTGGGAAACATAAGTTGTCAACATCAAATTTTAGAAAGCTACCTTTCACTTTTTTTTTTTTTTNCCTTTCAGAAGCAGAGGCTCTGCATTACCAACATATTTGGCAAAAGTATTCCCTTAGTTCTTACCTGTTCAAAGACATTACCTTTCTATCCTTAAGTCCTCATTTTTGCTCCTCCCTCTCTTGTAATTCCATCCGTTATTTATAAAGCCATCCATTGATGTATGCATCATCTTATTTGGAAGCTAACAAGAGATAGCATAGTGGAAAACACTTTTTAACTGGAAGCCTCTGAGAAGCAGAAGAGACTAACAGAAGCATGAATATTGGTCTTTGTCTACTGGAAGCAAAAAAAATCGTGGTGGTGATACCTCTGCCACTGCTCTGCCACTGCTGGAAGCCAGCAGAATAGTTCTTATGTGAAAGGTCAAATACTGAGCATAGTAGGTGAGATGTCAGTGATTTCAGTGATTCACCTTTCTCTGTCATGTATGTGATTTTTTTTTCTATACTACTATTTTTTTTTTCCATATTACTCTTGAGGCTTTGAACTCTCTTCTTGTCCCAAGCTGGCAAACTTCAAGCATTTTTCTTTACTACAAATTATTTCATATTTGTGGTGTCAGGATAATCTGCACAATATTTCAAACCTCTCCAAAAGAAACCACTTCACAGTCTTAAAGCACCTTTTTTTTTCTTCTTTTTTCCCCTAATTACTTTTTTTGTCAGTATTTTCAGCTTTATCATCATGTGAGTGAAAATTAAGGACTCTTGTCCCCAGGATGCTTGCTGGACCTCCCAAGAAAGGTACGTGACTGCATTTGCCATCAGCTTCTTTGTATTTTGAAACTGGAACTAAGCCTAAAGATTTTGATGAAATGCACAACCAGCAGCTAAAATTAATAATCATACTTGTTACCAAAAAATCAGGCAAACAATTTAGGTGTTGTTTTTGTGTTGCATTATAATTTCTGGATCTTCATTTGCATGTGCCATTTATGATATATCCTAAATCCGACTCCACCATATCTACCTTTCACAGTCTTCCAAAAATCTGTCACTCTGTCTGTCTGGAAATAACCTACTTACTATGTTTTTCTTGCACCAGTAACCCCTTCACTGCATATAAACCAACTATTTTTTCATCTTGGATTCTCTAGGTAACACATACTTAATTATACCCTTAGCAATTGTTCTCACTTTGCATTGAATGTTAAAATATGGTGCTTGTCTATTTTTCGAAATATTCTAGTTACTCTGATATCAGATAGTACCCTTCTTATAAATCTTGTCCTGCATATGCAAGAAAACATTTTGCACAGGTGTCCCCTTTAGAAAGGGGCACTTGCATGTCAAACATGCTTCAGAAAGACTCAACAATTGTAGGTTAATCCCAGTATTGAAACTTCTACATAAACTTGATTTTCATGAAAGGAACACAAACCAGAGAAAGAGAGAAATAAGGAACAACAATTTAGAGGAGGTAGAGCATCTTTTTATTACTTGAATAACTTTAACTACAAAGAACATAAAGTCCGCAGATGACAAAATGTGACAAATCGAATATAATCTGCAAAGAAAAGGATATTGCAGCAGAAAATAGGGATAAGGCAGTCACGATAACAAGGTTAATGAGAACTATTAGTAATACTGTTGGTAACTGAAAGTTCTCAATAGCAGACAGGCACATGGAAGCATCTGTGTAAAACAGCTGTAGAATAAATCCAAACATGGAATGTTTCATTAGGTATTTGATCGTACTTCATTTCTGGGACAAATGTTGAGAATGATATTATGTTGAGACAATAAAAGCTGACCATTCTCAGAGATCTTGGAAAGAGCAAGGAGATGTTGGTTTAAAATTCAGTTGACAGAATGTAACTTAATGCTACAGACTGAACAAGAGATAATAGATCTAAGAGAAATACTAATTTGTTATTGATTACTAATTTAGCTGCAGGTTAAGAGCTTGAACAAAGGAGTTATATTAAAACGCTATCCTCTTGAGATGGACTCTTACATCTTTAACAATACCAAATTCCTTTCTTAGTTTGTTGTCTTCTTCCTGACGTGCTTCTTTCCCATTTCTTTTCTGCAAGTCTTCTTTGGATGGGAAAGCAGCCTTGCTGAGGAACTGAAACAAGAAAGAGTAGAACTTTACTACCTGAAAGCAAGTGTTGGAGAGCAGTTTTCCTCCCGCCCATTTCTTTCATAGCTTGTTTATACATTCTTCCCTACTTCAGGGCATGAAGGAATTTTTCTAAATATTCTAGTTATGCTGGTGACAGGTATTATCCCTGCTTATAAATCTTGTCTTGCATATGAAAAAAAAACATTTTGCACAGGTGTCCTCTTTGTCAAGCGACACTTGCATGTCAAGGGTGTTTCAAAAATATTGTGGCTTAATCACACAGTTGTAACGTCTACATGAACTTAATTTTCATGAAAGGAATTTGAACTGGAGAAAGACAGAAATAAGGAACAACAATTTAAAGATGATACAGAGTCTTTTTATTTCTTGAATAATTCCAACTGCAAAGAACATAATTTCAAGAATCATCTGAAATATGAACACTGAAGGATAATTCAGAGTTATTCCTATCTCTTCAGGGGCTTAAAACTAAAGATCAGGATTTCTACGTCAAAAATAGATTGGGGAAAGTGTTTGTGTCACTGATTATTGCAATAAAATGGAAAAGAAAAAAAGAGGAAATAAAGCAAAGCAGGACTATTTAACTGAAAGTTGTCAAATATTAAAACCTTGCCATTCTTTCCAGATAGGTCATTGTTATTTGTGGCTGTTTTGGCAATTTCAGATGGATTTGATCTAGACTCCAAACAAAATTATAAAAAGTTGCTAACTATAAGGAAGAGAGAAAACAGTCAGGCCTAACTTTTTAGAAGTTGTGATTATTTATGTTGTGTTGGTTTTGGCACAGTGCTGGAAACCTGCTGTTTGAAGGATATTTCTAGATATTAATAACGGGAGAGAAATGGCTGTTTTGTTTTTACTATATAGCTTGTATGATATTTGCCAGAAGTGGAGTGTTTGTGGGAAAATTATAGATGGGAACTCAGCTTCACAGAGATGAACTGGGGCTATGAGGCCCATACATGCTGACTCTTGCCTGCAGCAAGGTTGCAATGAAGGCTACCCAGAGTAGAAAGCAATATACTCTGTTGGAAGATTAGTGGGATAGGGCTCACACTTTACTCATTTCTTTAGTTTGCACTGTACTTTAAAAAGGCAATGGTTTTATGTGGGAGCAGGAAGACACATCTTCATTACAGGGTATTTGCTGTCAGTAAAGATATAAATCACCTGATGGTAGAAGAATCTGTGAAGTGGTAAATGGTATCTGGTTTTCCATCCTTCTAATAAAATATTCCCTTTTTGCCTTTTAATAAAGAACAGCAACCCAAAACCCTCAAGACCTTTTCCAAAATACGCTAGTAAATTAGCTAATAAAAACAGGACAGCTTGTCAAGTTTATTATACTACGTAAAAGAGATACTGAATAGAATAAGAAATAACAAGCACAAAACAATAGAGCAATTTATACTTGCTGGATAAAGTACCCTAGCACTCTACTCAGTTGAGTTCCTGTCACTTCCAATCTTCCTATTTATTTTGCTTTCAGGAAATGAGAACATACCAATGGGATGTATCTACATCTGCGCACAGCTAGCAGCGGTGTAGTGCTTTGCTTTTAGTAGACACATTCAGAATATAGAGTATGTCCTATTCTTGTACTGTAGTTTAATAAGAAATCCAGAAAACATTACAAACAACATATCAGGCTAAGTGCAAAAGGTATAAACCCTAAGATTTCTATTTTATGCTTGGGTCATAGGCCAACAAGCTTATATTGACATTTACATTATTAGGCATTTTAAAGTAAAACTAAGGCCTGAGCTCTCAGTCATTTGAGTAGGGTTGTTGGATTACTGAGTAAAAGGATCCGTACAGTTCTTATGAGTACCACACTGTGCCTTGCTGCATTTTGTCAGGCAATGTCAAGAGAAATGACCTCTTTTTCAGGCTCCTCTGATGGCTACTCAGCCTGTGTGCAGGCAATGTACTGTACATTGAGGAAAAAGGCATTTGTTAAGCAGCTTTGGCTGTCTGCCTGCAAGCTACTTCTCCAGGAATAACACTCAAACCAGAAAATATACCAAAGTTCAGTACCTTATGAAGTAATTGAGGTAGAAATGAAGTAGTGTATTTCATTAAAGAACAGACATCTCCCCCTTTGTCAAAGAGGGAGTGTGAAATAACCTGACATTGCCAGGGTTCAAAGCACCAAGAACATCAGCTTCAAGAAACTAGCACAGACAGGCCAGGTGGATGCTATAAAACCAGTACCAGTAGTATGTCCAGAAAGTCTGAAATGGTCTGTCTGGATTTATGCATTGTATGCTACGGTATGCTGTTGTTGCTCTTACAGGTTTTCTGTCAACTTCAGTTGCTGTTGGATGCAGTTAGGGTTCCCCCACTGTTTAAAGGGAAATAAGATTGTGACTCTTCCTTATTATGTTATATAAGAATGCCTATTTGAGCCTTAAAGCAAACTTTGGGATATGTCTGTCTCTAAGGACATACAACATATTAGTAGCAGCAAACAATCTGGGGCAGTAGCCAGGTAGGAAAGAAACTCAGAATAACAGATTAGCAAGTGACTATTTTGCAACCCAAGCATTCAAACAAAATACTCTGCTGAGTACAACTGACTTAGTGTTCTTGTCAATCTTTTGCAGGTAGGTAGTTGCTAGCTGAATATATTTCAATTCCAGATTGAGACTGTGCAGTGAGATGGCAAGCTGAGCTGTCTTCTCTCTCCCTGCTGTTATTTTCCAACTGAGTGGTCCTCAGTCTCCATACAGGCAAAATTCTACAAAAGGAGTGAGCTACTGGGCTGTCCCTTTGTCCATTGACAATACAGTCTCTTAGGAAACTGTATATATGTCAGATTTTAATTACATGACATGTAAAAACTTATGTTAGAAGGATTGCTGCCAATTTCTTCATATGAATATTCTTGAATACTGGAGGTGAAGCCCTTGGTGAACAATAAACTAATAGGCTTAGTTCTTCATTATATTGGTATTTTATTAGCTGCACTAAAAAAAAAAAGACTGCCATTTAAAAAGTCAACTTTCTGAAATTACAATATCACACATAACAGGCTATAGTGGCATTTAATTCAACAAGTAATCTAGAGCAGTCTGTGTAAGTAAGGACTTCTGGTTAGTGTTCTTCTTTAAACATCCAACAGCTGTGAGTATTGGAGGCCTGTTTCTCTGTACGTATCATGTGATGCTCCTACCACAGCTGTGGGAGGCTGTGAACTACATCACTTTTCCACTAGTGGAAGACAGAACACATTCAGGCTGTAATAATGAACCCACTCCACAGAAGAGATTCTGAGAGAAGGAATGGTCAATATGTTTTCAAGATATTATATATGAAAGACCGAGATGATCTTTTTTTTTTAAATGAAATTAACAGAAGCACAATAGAAAACACAACAAACAATCCTTCCCAAATGCTGATTTGAAGTTTTGTAATTTAAGAGCAGTGAGAACCATTTTTCATTTCTGCTTCTTTTTCTTATACTTTGCTTCTACTGCTGTTTCTCATTCTTTAAGGATTTTTAAAGCTTTTTTACATTCCTTCTTTCTCTTGATGTTTCCTTTACAACTGGTACTTTTGCAGAGACAGTTTCCTTTCACTAAGCAAAAATTTATGTTTTACTTTCAGAAAATTCATTCGCGTCACCTTGAATGTACAGATTTTTTTCAAGTGCTCTTCCCAAAAGAGGATCTGGCAGCATGTGTGGTGTTCTTTAAACTTACACACTGACTGCATAGAATAATTTTTTTCCTGTTTTTCATGGTCTCTGCAGTGCTGCATCTCTGAGTTGAATGCACTTCCTCCTTCTTCTGAGTTGAGATTACTCCCATTGCTTTAGTTATTTTTCTTCTCTTTGCCAAAACTGGTTCAAGTGGCAGAGTTTTCTGCTAAACAAAAAGGATCAATATATATACATTGATTTTACTTTAATTGATGCTGATGACTCTTAATGAGACAGTTTTTATTAACTGAATAAGATGATCTAATCTAGGAAAATCTGGACAGTGTAGGAGAAAAACAAAAACCTGTTTTAGATCAAGACTCTGTTGTTCCTGTCCATAAAGATATTCTGGTGCTATTCGTGTAATGGCCTCACATCTAGCACTTGATATACAAATATATTCCAGAAATAGTACTAAGATCTTAAAAAGGACCTGTCGTGCTTGATATCAATACTAACATGAGCTCATTACATTGATGAGTTTGAATTTTTAAGATAAATTCCCAAATTGGTGTCTTTGCTAAATATGTAGATTAACCAAATATGTTAGTAAAAACAGGTCTGGGCTGGGATCCTGATTCTGATGTGCCAGTATATTTATTTAAGATGCCATGTATTAAATGTGTGTTATTTCAGGGCATTTATGCATAATTTAATACAATGTTATTAAATAGCAGAAATAATTTTAAACACATATATTAAAAAGATGCACATTAGGGCATAGTGCAACCAGAGATGTGACTTACAGATTAAGACAGCAGAGATCTCCCGCTCCCTGTATGAAGAAGTTAATTCCCATCTGAAATCTTAACTACCATGATAAAAGCTACTTTTAGCCAGGTCTGCTATTCTTTCCAGAGTGTTGAGTCAAAGTTTGCAGAAAATGACAACATGTAACAAAAGAATGTGATCTGCAAAGACAGAGTCAGAGTTTCCTGACTTCCAATAACCCCAATACAAAAAAATACTGGTGCTGTAAATCTTTATAAACAACGTAAGGGTCTCAGATAGAAAATGTTTTATGACAAGGGCTCAAAAGCTCAAAAGTTTTGAAGAGCATACTAATGATGTGTAATGATCTCCTCAAGGTGATGAATTATTTATATTTGTATATTGATAATTAAGTATCCTTTGTATATGGACAAAAGTGTCCTTTGACACTTTTTTCCATTTCTCTGTCCTGGTAGTTACCTTCCATTTAAATGTAGAAGCTTTGCCAGAATCCTCTGTGAGTTCACTGGGACTTATCCTCTTGAGATGGACTCTTACATCTTTAACAATACCAAATTCCTTTCTTAGTTTGTTGTCTTCTTCCTGACGTGCTTCTTTCTCATTTCTTTTCTGCAAGTCTTCTTTGGATGGGAAGGCAGCCTTGCTGAGGAACTGAAACAAGAGAGTAGAACTTGACTACCTGAAAGCGAGTGTTGGGTAGCATTTTCCTCCCTCCCATTTCTTTCATGGCTTGTTTCTACATTCTTTCCTACTTCAGTGCCATGTCAGAATTTAATTCAGAATTCAGTTAATTCAATTCATTCATTGCCAGCCAGCCCTTTCTCTCTTCTCTTTAATTTCACTGTTACTTTAAAATGTGATCCTGATGGCACTCATCACCTGTTTTTAGGAACAACACCTTCTCCCTTGGGAAATACCTTGCCATTATACTAAATTAGGAGTTACTATTCTCTAAATAGCAACTGGCTGCTCCCGTAAGTGCAGTGCTTTCGCCCTGCTCAGATACTAAAAAATCTTGATATGTCCCAAGGTGGATTTTTTTCTCAGCACTACCTAATTATACTTGCTTTTTAAACTGTCTCAGGTGTCAGAGACCTGCAAACCTTATTTTGATTTACTCTACAGTGATTTGTGTCCACTGGAGTTGTGTTTGACTTCCCCACTAAAGTGAAATCAAAATCAGGTCACTCATCTTTCACAGTGCTTGTCCAGTTATACATCTGCTGAATAATGCACTGTGATTGCATTTGACTGTATCTAAGAGGAAAGTAATTTACTGTTCTTACATATACATTTAACTGATCATCACAGGTTACTTACCACCTGTTGTCCTTTCCCAGTTAGAGGAGGGCACTGCTTGGGCTGAGACATAGTCGTCATCCTGTGTGAAGAGAAATGTGTTGCATTTGAAATTTCATCTTGATAGGTAGCAAGGGTTGTAAGACATTTTATGTTCTGTTTTACAACACACTGTCTTGACAGGAGTGGATGTGAAGCTTTGGTGGTTACATCATGGATAGATCTGCAAGTAATGAAACAAATTGTGGTCTTCCACAGCAATGTATCTTGGCTGTGTATTTCCATTTCCGGTGACAGAGCTTCACGCCTCATTACATATAGGAGGTAGACTTGCCCGTTATGTATCATCACAGCATTTTCCTTAAAGATGGGAATTTTCATTTTCTCTCCAATAGGGCTGATAGATGAAAGCGGTAAAATAGTTTTATAATCCTTACTCTCGATACCGGTCAATGATCTTAGAATTCCTGAAACAACACTGTTAGATGACTTTACAATAAGAGGATATGATCTTGCTGTCTTGCTGTCTAGCTCTTCTCGTGCAAACTGTTTCACTGGGGTTATTTGGGAACATTTCACATCTTCAGTTACTACATCAGGACTAGAAGAGTGTCTTGCTAAGTTTGGGCTGATTGGTATTAAGGACTTTGGAAAATTGTCCCAAAAGGATTTGGAAGCCTCTTCCATCTTTATTACTGGCCAAATATAAGTAACAGTTGGTATTTCTGTAGCCTCCCTTACTTCAGAGACATTTTTAGTTCTGGCTGACATCAGTTGCTGCATTGTAGGTGGGAAAGAAGAAAGTGGTACTGATAAGACTTTGGCTTGAGGTGGTATCTCTAAATCATATTGTAAAATCTGTGCTTCAGGTTCTTCAGTAACCTTACTATGTTCACAGATTCCTGAAACTGGTGCTTTGTCCTCTTGGTCAGCATGAGTTAGTGAGGGGCAACCTTGCAGAGAGAGCTTTTTAACTGAAGTTTCATTACTCTGAGTATTAAAAACTGTCGAGGAGAACTTTCCTCTGTCAGCACAGGCCATGCCAAAATTTTCTAGTCCATTGAAACTTCTGGTAGAGAAATGTTCTTCACTATTCACTTGCTGATGCTCTAAAATCAGATCAGATGTAGTACTGGCTCCCGGCATCATAAAAGCGTTATGGTTTTGAAAATGTTTTCTTCATAGACAGATGAGTTACCATGATCAGGCAGTGGTATACATTGGCAAGGCTTGCAGAGGAAAAAGAATGTAGAAGCAGTTTCAGTAGGTCTCATCTGTCTTTATTTCTTTCCTGAATGGCTTCATTTATGCAGTCTGACAAACTTAAAACAAAAGTTGATATAAATTAAAATGTGATTATATACTTGTATATGCAGAGAAACGGTGATTTTTTTCCTAGATGGTTGTCATATGAAACATCATCCTAAAATAAAGTTGAAAAACAGAAATATTTGTGATTTAAGTATAAAATAAAGCTCATCTAGCCAGCATGATTTTTTCTGCAATAATCATTTCTTGTGAGATACTTCCAATCTTGAATAAAATCGGTAGTGACCTTCTGCTGGCTTCAGTAAGAGTTAGAATTTGCCCAATACTGCAAACTGCTGTTTAACAGGATCTATTTTGTTTAGATGTTACATTCCTTCATATGTGAAGATGCAATCTGAGGTACACTGCCATTAAAATCCATGCACATTTCTAAAAAAAAATGGGCTCGATCAAAGACCTTCAAAACCAATTTTTTACCTTGCTTGCAGAATTAATTGACATCAGCTGTTAGTCCCAGCTTACACTAGCCTCAGCTGTAACAGAATACAACCCAGTAGCTTTGTCACAGTGTTTAATAAAGACTTACAAAAAATCATGTTCAGATGCTTATCAAATATATCAACACCTTCTAAGCACAAGTGTAAGATGCTAAACAACTAAAAGTACCTAGTTGAGTCTACTGTAGAAGGAAACATGAAATGTAAATTTGTATCATGAGAAGGGCAAAGACTCTGAGATGGATTAAAAACAAATTAATTTTGAATTACCTGATTGTATTTCAGTGGTTATGTTCTCTCAGGAATAACCTACTTATCTTAGCACTACAGACTTGGTTTTGTGGAAAGTAAACATAAACATTCGCATTATTTGCCTGTCAATCAAACAAATCAAATGTTTCTTATCCTTTCTGATTATCAGAAAAAAACATTGATTTCTCCCCTCCATAACTGAAGAGGTCCTACTACTTAACTGACAAAAAGAAATGTAATAAAGACAATAATTTCACTTTTATGACTTCTGTAAGCCTCTGCTTAGGGATCACGTAAATTAACCTTCCCAAGTCCTTTTAACTAGTAAAAATGAATAAATTGAAAAAATAAAATGAAGTTTTGTCCTATTCTAGGCTGTGCCTCCTACATTTATGATGCATAGATCTTGATGTAATCAAATAATTCCATTAGTCTAATCAGGAATGATTAGAAATAATTATATTAATTGTCAACAAATTATTTGAATAATTGATTGCACATGAGTGAGGATAGCACTACATGTAATGAGACAAACTGTGGTCTTCCTAGAGCAACATATCATGAGTCTGTGTTTCCATTTCTGGTGACACATTTTCATGCAGATTTTTCTGCAGAAAAATTCTACTGGTTAGATAAGCCTCGGTTAATACTTAAATCAAAGGTGAGTGAGGCCCTCTGTAAAAGGGGGATGTAAATCTGATTTTTTTCCTTTGTTTCCTCCCCTGAGTTTTTGTTGTTGTTGTTGTTTTGTTTTTGTTTTTCACTTCTGGGTTTCAGGATTCTGTCTATGTTCAGAATTATGATGTGATCAAGCTATGAGAGGTCACCTGCCCCAGAAAGTCTGTTATTGACCTCTGCATTTGCCTTCTCACTCTTTTCATTGCCCCTTATACTGTTCCATTAAATATTCTTCTGCCATGCAACCACAGCCTGAGTGATTCCTGAGTAATAAGAAATTTACTATTATCTTTCCACTGATGGGACAGCTTCCCTGATATCCCTAAACAAAAACAAACAATCAAACAAAAACCCTAAGGACATGAATTGCTGACATATCTTAAAAACAGAGAGCCTCAGGAACTCAGACACACAGCAATTCAACTGAAATCGAAAAGGAAAGAAGAAAGGCTTGTGGTTTTGAGGCAAAGAAGTCCTGGTTAACTGTGAAACCAGCTGAAAAAGACAAAGATATGGCTGCAGAAGAAAAAGACTTCTTGGTTCTCAGAAGCCGTAACTCCCTGCTGATTGATGTAGTGATATGGCTCATTGTCATGATCTTAGATTTTGCTCTCTAGAGTCCTATATGCCATTTACAGACTTTCTAGCTAACTGTCATTGCCAAACAAATCCCACTGTAAACACAAATAAAGCGAACAAAATATAAGCTTTATAAATCTGAACTATTGTGTCAGCGTGGTAGAAGAGCTTCCCCAGCTCATAGACTGTCAAGGAGGCTCAGAGAGGCGTGAACTGCTCTGTTCTTGCAGGTGCCCAAAATCTTTGTATCAGCATTGTTAAAGTGGTTTAGTTTCTCTTGCCAGCAGACACAGACTAGCACAATTTGTGCTACTACCACTGAATAGCACAGGGGATATATATTTTTGCTGTGTTCACCATAGCGGTGCCAAGAGCACTTTATGGACTGCAACTGGAAGAGCAGGGAATATAACCCAGATCTCTGACAAATCTCCACTGTACTGAAGATATAACTTGTGGCCTGAGGGCTAGGTATGACTCATCGGAACAATTATTTTGGCCTATAACCAGCTCTTGGTACCTTCATTCCTGGGAACCATGCAGGAGCAAGAGGCACGTCAAGTGAAAATGTATGTTAATGGCAGCGCACTCCCAGCCACCATCTTCCCAGGAAAGTTCAGGAGCCGTCCAGGATGTGTGTACATATATACAGTAGGCACTGAACGTGAATTCAGCCTGCTAGTCATAGGAATGTCTGATCTAGGTATGTCTTTATGCACCAATTTTTTGTTGTCTTGGGCACATTAACCTCCTCCTTTGCCCTTGAAGGATATTGTACCTTTTGTTTGGCCAGAAAATTTGGGCATCAGTTCTTTATGCTGTCCCTCAGAATTAAAAAAGCAGAAGTTTAGGTGCTTGACTATGGTGAATCTGAAACAAGACCAATCTAATAATCCCACACATGACTGAGGACTGTGTTAATAAAAGTATTACGCAAATTAATAGTCTTCAATCCTAACTCTTTGCCATGCACAGCAACCAGTAGACTGTCCTTATCTATCAATACTGGAAGAACCAAGGAGTCTCAGTTCCAGCATTTTATTGACTTTAAATAGCAGCAAATCACACTGATGAAAAATGTATTGAACCTTACAGTTCTGGCAGTGTACATCTTATTGTACAACAGTGACTGCAACTGTGTAATTTTCTTAGTCCTTATATTCAAGAGATGACCACTTGCATTGTGGATCTCAAGGTCCCCAATACCTTCTAAAAATGATGACTATATTCACATACCTTAAAATGTCCCTGTTTACACACAAAAAAATATATACAAAATTTTCCTTTCTCTCTCCACCTTAAAACCAACTAATGGCAAAGCAAAGCCTCAGACTTAGGAAATATGCAGCACACATTCCCTTATTACTTCTAGCTTATGTATACAAATCTTTTCCATCTGAAATGATCTTACAGTGTAAATTTTATGACTGTGATTCACCCTTGGCCTGCCTTCATCAGGGATAAAGACAGCAAGAGTCTTAAGAGTTTATGAACTTATATAAATACTAAAAGCCTCAAATATTTTTCCTCATTTTGATTAAAATGTTCATATGAATATTGCAACTGTGAAATTATGAAAATGTTTATGTTCTAATTAGATTTTCATTTGCAAAGCTAAATGTTTCTTATCATATAGCAACAGTTCAGGGAGGATTCCAAGGCTATTCCTGAGAAAATGTGGATTTCCTGAAATACAAGCATGACTGCTGCTGCCATGGCATGGAGTATTTTTGCATGGACTCAATCTAATGTCTAGGCAAAGTGCATTTCAGATGTTACATCAGAAGCCTCTTAAAACACAGCATCTGCTTAGTTAGGTACCCTTATTTCAACACTAGTTCTACATGGAAGGCTCACACAGGTCTATGAAGCCTCCAGGACTTCTTGATATATGTTACAAAATACGGGTACAACACAGGTGACTAGATCTGCAACATGATTTAACACCTTCCCTTTTTCAACAGCTGACCCACACTTAGGCTATCAAAAGTGCAGCAATATTCAAGGAGAGAGCAGTTTCGAGAGTAACTAAAATGGGAAAATGTTTTGGTGTAATGCCACTGTTGTAACAGTTCTCTGACAGTTTCTCACATTATGGGCAAACTGTTTAGGTGGAGTGCTGTTTTCTGAGAAGGAAGTGTTACTTTTCAGGTTAGCAGCCTATAAAGGGAGCACGTTTTGTGGCTAGTAATCCCTCTGCCAGGAACTGAATGGTAATGATATATGTAAATCATAATAGAAAACATCCATTGAGTTAAAGCCTGATCTGACCTTCTGACCTACCTCAGAAGGCTGTGAGGACTTGTTTTCTTCGTTTATGTATCTCTCACAACCCTGCTGCCCAACTGTTTACCCTCTTGCAACTGAGGTTCCCCTCTCTGGCTATGTAAACAAGGCTAAAACTCTGGCGTAGAAACTTGTATTAAGCTTCATGGCAGAGGCATGTGTGTTGTGGGACATCAAATATGATTTATTTACAGCTCAGTGGTGCTTGTGAATGTTTACAAGAGGCAAATAATCACCTCATCAAATGCACCACCCTGCTGCAGTTCACTGCCTTGCACCAGTCATGGTGTAGAGGACTAATTACACACAGTGGGGGTCAGGGGTCCTTCCAGCATGGTCCCTGACCATAGCCAGAGATGGATGCTCTGCCAGAATTAAAGAGCAGGGCATGCACATGGTGATCTTTTCTTGAATACCTCTGGCCTCCAACAGTCTGAGGCACAGGGCCTTCCTCAGCCAGTGACGATTTCTCCATCTATTTCCACCATGCCCTGCTGCGCAAGGCCTCCCACATCCACAGCAGCTTCTGCCCCACGTCGATGCCCGGCTTGGTCACATGCAGCCATGAAACTTCCTTGAGCCCACAGTTTTGGGGACAAACTCTGAATTCCTGGGACAAACTCTAGCCTTCCCAGTAAGGCTTAGCAGCTGTGGTGGGCTGGGCCGGGGCCAGGCCAAAGATGGCGTGAGGGTATGCAGGTTGGTTACCTTTACAGCAGCAGCGCAACGCCAGAGGAGTAACAGTCGACTGCTGCGGAAACTGCCACCTGTGGAGAACCTTCTAGAGCCAGGGGCCCTGAGTGCTGGTGCTGGAGACCAACCGGCGCCAGGTGCCATGGAGTTTCAACGGACACTCCGGCACCGGGGGCTCTCGGCTGCAGCTGCCGCTGCCACTGCCCGCAGTCACTCAGGGGGATCCAGGGCACGGGGCAGAGACATCTAGAGAACACCCCACCCAGCCCAGCCCCGGGACAGTGTCCCGTGTGGCTGTACCTGCCCTGCTGGCCCGACCAGCCCTCCTCCTGTGCCCACCGTCTCTCCCTGCCACAGAGCAGGGTGTGCTGTGCGATCTGTATGGCAGCTCAAACATTTGTGACCGCAACGTCCCAGTACCTGGCTCCATTTGGCCACCACAGGGCCACAGCACAGTGGTCCGTAGCAACTGGGGATGGTGGCCTTCCCTGGGGCTCACTGGCCTTGCACGTCCCTATCCTGCCTGTGTGAGGATGGTTCCCCTGGCCTCATACTAACCTCATGGTAATAGATAGACCGTAACCCTGAACCTTGATCCAACAGCTTCATGTGGCTGAGAGCTGCAGGACGTGGCACATCACCTGGGAGTGATACACTGCAGCATGAATCTGGATGAGAGACAGAGCTAGATTTCTGATTGACAATGCCCACAACCCATATAAGTTCACTTACACGATGTGCTCTGAAATAGCCTACAGTTTCAGAAAGCGCTGGAAGTAAGCAAGCCACCTTATTGTTCTCATCCAGTTAGCAGCTCCTTAGCAGCTCCTCTCAGAAATCTCTGCTCAGTGCAGTCAGACATTCTATTTAGCTCTAGTGAAATAAATCTAGAGAGGTACAAAACAGAGATATAAAGTGGCTGGTGAGATGCGTCATGAATATAACCACCTGGTGCTCCAAGATTGAAAGTCTACCCACCTTCACTGAATTTCTCCAGCAGTCATTAGGTTAAATTCAACCTGATACATGGATTTCCTGGGATTGTCCACTGTCAGCCACAACCTGCCAAGGATTTTCATGTTTAGTCAGAGGACATGTTTCAGAACTGTGGTATGAGGTGAACACTGGCTGCCTCTGGCTGCCTATAGCTGTAAGGTTGCTGACGTTCAGTATTTGCTCTTTGTTAGTGTCTACAGATGCCGCAGAAATAAACGCCACTTCCTTCCAGTCAGGTAATAAAAAAGACAGAAGAAAGATAGCTCTTCCTTATGAAAAGCTTATAAAGCAGAAACTTCAAAGAGAGAGTAAGGACAATTTTCACTGTTCCTGCTGATCTACAGAGTTTTGCTGAAGTGATGCCCTGTTGTGATACAGGCAGGAGCAAGGAGCCTAAAGAGACATACATGGATCTAGCACAGATAACTGCTTTATTGTGGGCAAACCCAAGAATGACCCTGGCCTTCAGCATTGTCTCTGAATGTGAGAAGACATTCAGCATTAGCCACTTATATGCCTATCAGCAGATGAGGTAAGAAACAGAAGATAGAAAGGAAGGCAAGAGATGAGCTGAAGGACAAGGTGAAGAGCAAAGTGAATCACTGACAATTTTGCTCTTCTCTCTCATCTCCTCTTTGCTACCAGCTTCTTTGTGTGAGCTGGGAGACAGTGAAAGTAGAGGAAGAAAAGCACTCTGGCTGACTGTAATGTGCCCACCTACAGCTTTCAAAGCCTAAGTAGTATTTTAGGGAAGATAGGAGCTGTGGTGCAGCCTGACACAGGAAGAGAAGGATACAAAGATGTTAACCTCAGCTAGTGACATCTAACTGGGGATGACAAAGGCAGTGGGTGTTCAGACTATGTACACGTGTCTGTGCGCGAGTGTGTGTATAGGAGGGAGGAATGTAATCTGAGGCAAAATTATCTGTACATAATCCCTTTTAAAAAAAGAGTAGCTTGGCCCTTCACTGTAACAGAACTTTCCCTACCTCTCAGTTTGTGCACATTCCTTTAGTCTGTATTAGTAGAAACCCAGTGCCCTTCCTCTGGCATTGCCATTTCTTGCATCCCACGAATTTTGTTTTTTTTTGTTACTACTTAAAGCTCAGTCCAGCCAGTCACACATTAGAAAGGGAGATAGCAAGAGGTTGGCTGGGGAGTTGCCTCTAACAGTTGAAAATTGCTTCTCGGTGTAATCTTGCCTCATGGATCCACTCTCCTTGCCTGCAGCAATTGGTACCTATCCCCTTATAGTTGCTCATGACCTTATGTCTTTGCCAAAAAAATGACTGTAAGAAGAAGGTAGGAAACATCCAAGGTTTCTCTGATGAGTTCCCATGATTCTGTCCTTCTGGTAAGAGCAGTGCAAACCAGAAGGCTGTGTTCCTTACCAGCTTACAGCTTGGAGAGAGGAGAGGAGGTTTCATTAGCAATCCTCGATCTGCCTTTTTCACATTGAGTTGGGAACTTGCTAATCAGTTAGGAAATATTTCAGTAATAGAGCATGTCACAGACACTGAGTAAGTTAGACTTAATCTTGATGAATTTTTTTTGTCTGCACAACTGTTTTCTTTAAATGCCTAGGGAAAGATTCCAATTTCAGTGGGTTCTGGACCAAGTCCTAGCATATCAAGCACTTGCTAATTATACACCCATGTTTATTTGTCTGTTTCAGATGCTGATCTGTGACATATAAATAAGATATACTGCACAGATTTTGAAAAGAGGTGGCCTGCAACAGCATGTGATGAATCCTGGCTGGGAGTGATGCATAGCCTCAAGGGGGAAACTTGAAAGATTGGAAAAACAGGAATATAAGCCTCCTACCTCATACACATATATATATAAAATCAAAGAGGGGCTGAAAGCAGCAGCTGTTGAGGATGTGTGAGTTTTGTCAGAGGACGAGTCCTTTTCATGCCACTCCTCAATTCAGTGGTGAAGTTTCCTTACCACACCATGATCCTCCTCCAGCTCTTGACCTGGCATCATAACAGAAGCATTTTGCTTCAACCCTGGTTTTTAAAGTAGGATACAGTCAACTCCCAATAATCTGTGAGCAGATTTGCAGTTAGCAGATTAATCATCTGACAGGTGCAGCTGACAGAGTCAAGGAGGTCTCATTAGCTAATGTACCGCATTGCTCTGTATGACTGCTACCAGGCAAGCACAGTTCCACAGTCTGTACAGCCCAAGAGAGCACACCCTGATGCCCCAGAAGGAAAAGCACTGGGGACCACAGCGCGGACGTGATCATGGGACTGCAAGGAATCCACTGAAGTCTGCAGAGGCCCCAGTAAACTGTGTTTTTTGTAAAGTTTCATCAACTATGGCCTGCCAGAGTGCGGCAGAGCACTTTGCAGACACTGGGGTGAATAAGCTCTGTTAGATGTGAGCTCTGCTGGAAGCAAGCTGCCTTGCGCAGCTCAGCTGGCTCAGCACATCGTGCTGTGTCCGTGCTATCAGGATTTTTCCATTACCCTGGGTATCTGAGCTCCACACTCAGGTTAAAACAGTTCGTGGCTGTTCTCGGGGAGTGGTAATTTGCAGTGGTGCCAGCAGGTGGCACAAGATACTTAATGGTCTGCCTCTGCAGGCTAGCATGAAATGGACTACTTTCTTAAAATGTCTGGCTAGCTTCTGATTAATATCATCGCCAAGTGTGTACTCCACAAAGAACAAAGGTATTCCAGCTTTTCTATGTCATTGTAGTAAGCTTCTTTACACACACGAGAAAAAAAAGACTAAATATGAATCAAGTGGTGTATGGGTAATAGGAGATGCAAAGGAAACTATTGAAATGCCAGCTCCATTGCTGCCCTTGCGAGCAATAGAGTGACAGAGGAACTCTTGCTCATGTCAGAGGGAGTGATTACCAATAGCCAGGATTGCACATACAAAAAAAGCACCCTTCCAGCAATTAAACAGGAAACAGTGAATGGCATATCAAAGAAGGGCTCTTAAATGTATAAATGCATTAACACAGCTGTGCATACAACCTAACAGGGTACCAAGCAAAGCAGAGGCTGTAGTTCTGCCTAGTGAAGCAGAATTAACTTAATCTCATTGCTCTTATACATCTTCCACAGCTGCATGGATTGATGACACTCAAATATATCCCTTTTTAAGTAGTTCTGCTTAGTCCAATTCTTCACTGATGCCTGTTCCTAACTGATTTTACCTGGCTACAGGCCAGGTAGATATTTCCTGGTCAGCCGCTCTGCGCTAAAAATGAACGAATTACCACTCATGTTGGCAGATCTTCAGGTCTGTGTATGGCCCTGAACTACTTGGTCACAGACATTGTTTCCCACTTTTCCTAGTAATAAGTGCAGCTTCTTATGCTTGGGCACAACAGTACAGTATGACACAGCAGCATACGAGAGCATGGACTGAGCTAAGGACTGCTGTTTTAAGCTCCCCTGTAGCCTGTCACACAGCAGGGCTTTGCTCCATCTGTATGCTATGCATACTGCTATATGCAGTATGAGCTCTAATCTCAGGAACAAAGCTGGCCATCCAGAAGTCCTCAAGACAAAAAATAGCTGGAAGAGGAGGAAACTGGGAAAAGTGAGTGCAGAGCAGCTAAAGATGGATCAGTGCTAGCAGTTGTGACAGTTCTGTGGGGCTGCTGTACCTGCAACTCTAGCTCATTATTTAACAGGTCTGGGAGCCCCCAGGGTCTGGCTCTGTTGTTCTGGATTATTTCTTAATGAGCTACAGACAACTACGTTCACATACCTGTGCTTAAACCTTTTATATATCACTTGCAACTGAATTCAGAGGTATTGCAGCACTGAATATATTCTTCTCTGAGCATCTGGCTCCTTGAAAAGATAGACTACAACATAACAGGACAGACAAACAGTTACTATGAGCCTGTCATATACAGTGCCAGTGATGACATCAAGATTATTCTGGCCTCAGGGAGCACCGGGAGGTAAGGGGTTTCAAAATGGAGCTACAAGAATGAAGATAAAAGACATGTAAAGCTTTGCTATCTCTTTCTGGCTTTGCTCCTCCATACTTCCACCCAGCTGAAATGCAACTGTATGATCGGATTGGAAAAAACACAGGAGCAAGAAGAAGGTAAGGTTATGCCCGGGCACAAAGAAGTTCAACTCACCTCTGAACTTGTAGAACAGAGGGGAAGGCAACAGGCACTGGGGTAATGTTTCATTGTAACATAATGCCATCTGCTGGGACTTGCTATTAACAGATGAGGTAGTTAAAACAAATTTGGGATAAATGAGTCCATGGGGCTAGAAGACGTGCTGCCTCACAGCCGCATTAGCACAGACTGAATACAATCACATTTTCAGCTAGCAGCAACGTTTGTATGGAATAGAAGCAATTTTTAGAGATTTTTCACTCCTTACTGCCTAATACATTGCCATTGAGTATGACAGTGTACATCCTACACTATGTTCACACTGGCTGTTACTGCCGTAAGCTTTTCCCTCTGGAATGAAAAACTGAAGCTGTTGTGTCATGACAGGGCAAATGAAACTTGCACAGTGATCCTTCATCAAGTGATGCAGGTTGCCTAACAACCTGCTTCCCCAAGGACTAACAGAATCAAAAATAGAAAGAGATTCCACCACCTGCATTCAAGATTGTTTCTTGAATGCAAAGGCTGCCTGTCGCACAGGAAAATGAATGGGCATGTGGCTTTGTCGTTGCTGGTGCCATCCCAGAACAAGGCAATGGACATATTGTGGTGATTCTTCTGCACTCCTACCTATGTGTGGAGAGCAGCATGGGCTCTTTGGCGCTGGCTATCTTGCCAGAGCACCTGAGATGAAGGAAGCTAGAGAACATCAGAGATAGCACTCACAACATAAGAGCTAGCTCAATCCATCTTAGGGTTAGCTTGCATGTTGTAACAGTAGGGATTAGTGAAGATTTGGACTTAACTCGGGAATCCCAGGGCTGTATCATACAAATCAGTATACCTCAGAGAAAAGTGTAGCTCCATGCTTGTCTCATGGATTTGATTTGGTATTTGCCTATTCCTAGTGGCAATTTATAGGGCTGCCACTTATATTTGTGTTACATATAGTGCTGCTCTCCCTTGAAACCTGACTGAATATAGTCAAAGAAAGGGATTACAATGTATTCTGTGAGTATGGCGGTATTAAATTATGTGAAGTGCAAGGGAACTGCAAGGCTCGCAAGACCTTAGGTTAAGTCTGGGTCAGATGCTGTGTTCACTGGTGTGTCACTTGTAAGCCAAGGACACATTGAACAGTGTATTTGTCATTCCTGTGTCATTCCTGCAGTGGAGAGAGAGTGGTGAGGGTAGACTTGCTGTGAAACTGATGTTCTGACTGGCAAATAGGATTTCCTCCAAGGTATGATCCTGGAGGCATGTTTGTTTGTGATCTGGGTTTACTGATTGAGTTGAGACCACTTACATGATCAGGCGTATGAGGTAGTGGTGCCAGTCCTCTTTGGGTTCAAATCCTACCCTAACATGTGACTGCCATGTAGTATGTGGACATATGCAAAGCTGGGAATTTCCTTTAGCTGTTCCTGCTAGAGGTTTGTTCATATAGACTGTGTTTGATGATAGCAAACCGGGAAGAAAAACTCTAAATGCAGATGTTGTGGTATTTTTCTGTTTTTAGTTCTTTTTGTCTGTGGGGATGCATGGTTTTAGGCAACCTGGATGTTCGGGTTTCTGGTATTTTTTTTTTTGAGGGCCGAACAGTTCCAGGTGGGCTGACTGGTTTATGCCACCGTGTCTATGTGGCCTTTCAGGCTTGGTTTGTGCCCCATTCCTCATATGTGCTATTTATACAGTGAGGTGTAGGCTGGAAATCTCTCTGCAATGGGTACATTGTGCTGGATCCTGTTTGAGAACAGCAGTTTGGGAAGACAAGCTTTAACTGTCTGACTAGCCTCTTTCCTGCTTTTAAATGAACGTGCGTTGGCTGTGTGGTGGTTTTACTCTGCTGAGCAGCAGAACTCCACCACAACCGCTCTCTCACTCCCCCTCCTCAAAGGAACAGGGGGAGAAAATACGATGGACAAGGGCTCAAGTGTTGAGATAAGGACAAGGAGGTTGCTCACCAATTACCGTCACGGGCAAAACAGACTCAACATAGGGAGATTAATATAATTTATTACTATCACTAGCGGACTAGAGCAGTGAGAAACTAAAAGCAAACTAAAAGCACCTTCCCCCCATCCACCCTCTTCTACCTCCTCCCCCCAAGCAGCACAGGGGAATGGGGAATGGGGGCTGCGGTCAGCCCATATCGCTTTGTCTCCACCTCTCCTTCGTGGTCACTCTCTGCCCCTGCCCCAGCGTGGGGTCCCTCCCACAGGATGCCGTCCTTCCCGAAAGGATCCTGCGTGGGCTTCCCACAGGCTGCAGCTCTTCAAGAGCTGCTCCAATATGGGTCCGTACCACGGGGTCCATCCTTCAGGAGCAAACTGCTCCAGCACGGGTCCCCCATGGGTGGCAGCTCCCACCGGATCACCTGCTCCTGCGTGGGCTCCTCTCCAGGGGCTGCAGCTCCGGCCCNTGGAGAACTGCTCCATGTGGTACCCCACGGGCTGCAGAGGGACAGCCTGCTCCACCATGGTCCTCTCCATGGGATGCAGGGGAACTTCTGCTCCGGTGCCTGGAGCACCTCCTGCCCTCCTCCTTCACTGACCTTGGTGTCTGCAGGGCTGTTCCTCACTCCTCCCTCTCCCAGCTGCTGTTGCACAGCAGTTTTTTCCCTTTCTTAAATCTGCTGTCCCAGAGGTGCAGCCAGCATCGCTCAAGGGCTCAGCTCTGGCCGGCGGTGCGTCCCTTTTGGAGCCGGCTGGAGCTGGCTCTTAGCTGACATTGGACAGCTTCTGGGCTCTTCTCACAGAAGCCACCCCTGTGGCCCCTCTGCCACCAAACCCTTACCACGTAAACCCAATGCAGGCTGGAGACTTGCGTTTTGTTTCATGTGTTGTGGTAGCAGGCGTCTTTGAAAACATGCATACTCTTTCCGTCTTTTCACTACCTGCTGTGGTGAGATATACAAATCTGGCGTGAAACGGTAATGGATATGCTGAGATAGATGCCTTTTGACAATGGTCCTTGGAGAAGGAATTGTCTTGCTTTGAACACCTCTGTGATACATTCTTTTTCCTATTTTGGAATATCTTTTACATTACTGTGTCCCTTGAGAATCATATCGGTGGTGACCTGGCTGACACTGAGTGAGGCATTAGCTTGATTGCAGGAAGGTGACTAAATAGTCTAATATGCCCTGCAGAGGTTTCAGGCTCTTTCAAAGACAGGGCTTTTAATCCTGTTCCTGACATATGATGCCTACCATACTGAGATGTACATAACATTTACATGAAGTATGTACTGGAAAAAATTGTTTCAGTCTTGTAATGGATGTGTTAACATTGATTGTGAAAGTGATAGTTCTTTAAAAAGAAACTTGTGTTGATTGTGCTCGTTTCTTGTTCTGAAAGATCTTTGTACCCTGCAAATCCCATGGGAAGCATATGCTTTAGTGTCTTGTCACTCTGAATGCTTCAGGTTGATTAGATTTGTTGTTTCAGGATGGCTAATAGGTAGCTTGATGACAACCTTATTGAGGTTGAAATGATCGAGAAAGAAAACACTCCCATAGCATCTTGTCTGGACCATCTACATGTCTGTGACATGGTTACATTGTCCCTGTAATTGCTTTTGAATCCTTCCATCCTCACAAATGTTAAATTAAGAGACTTGCTGAAATTACTTCTGGAGATCTGATGTTGAACTGATCCTCATGGCTTGGACACGCGTACACTTAGCCAGATTAAAAACTGGCTGGGTGGCCGGGCCCAAAGAGTCATGGTGAATGGAGTTAAATCCAGTTGGAGGTTGGTCACTAGTGGTGTCCCCCAGAGCTCAGTACTGGGGCCAATTCTCTTTAATACCTTTATCAATGATGTGGACGAGGGGATCAAGTGCACCCTCAGTAAGTTTGCAGATGACACCAAGTTGGGTGGGAGTGTTCATCTGCTCAAGGGTAGGATGGATCTACAGAGGGATCTGGATAGCCTGGATTGATGGGCTGAGGCCAACTGTATGAGGTTCAACAAGGCTAAGTGCCAGGTCCTGCACTTGGGGCACAACAACCCCATGCAACGCTACAGGCTGGGGGACGAATGGCTGGAAAGCTGCCCGGCGGAAAGGCACCTGGGGGTACTGGTTCATAACCAGATGAATATGAGCCAGCAGTGTGCCCAAGTGGCCATGAAGGCCAACAGCATCCTGGCTCATATCAGAAATAGTGTGGCCAGCAGGACTAGGGAAGTGATTGTCCCCCTGTACTCGGCTCTGGTGAGGCCGCACCACAAATACTGTGTTCAGTTTTGGGCCCCTCACTACAAGAAGGACATCGAGGTCAATGAAGCTGGTGAGGGGTCTGGAGAACAAGTCTTGTGAGGAGTGGCTGAGGGAGCTGGGGTTGTTTAGCCTGGAGAAAAGGAGGCTCAGGGGAGACCTTATGACTTTACACAATTACCTTAAAGGAGGCTACAGCGAGATGGGGATGGGTCTCTTCTCCCAAGCGCCAACTGATAAGACAAGAGGAAATGGCCTCAAGTTACACCAGGGAAGCTTTAGGTTGGATATTAGGAAAAATTTCTTCACTGAAAGGGTTGTGAAGTATTGGAACAGGCTGCCCAGGGAAGTGGCTGAGTCACCATCCCTGGAGGTCTTCAAAAAACATTTAGATTCAGAGCTTAGTGACAGCGTTTAATGGTTTAATGGTGGACTTGGCAGTGCTAGGTTAAAGGTTGGACTGGATGATCTTGGAGGTCTTTTCCAGCCTAAATGCTTCTATGATCTAGAGTAAACAAAATACTGTTTAACCCATAACAGTATTCAGTGTAAAACTATTGGAGGCATGACTACATCGGGCTCATCAGCAAAGACAACATACTTAAGGGAATAAAACTGTGATTTTTTTGCTCTGGAATATTATTCCGCAAGAACTCTGGTATCTACTATACACCTTGCTCCTGCCTAGGTAGAGATACTTTGAGTATGCTATGACACTGACAGAGGTGTTTACTTATTTGGAATGCTCCTTGTTTTTTGGTCATAGTGATTGATGAATGTATACCTTGCTTACTTCTGGTTTGTGGCCATGCAGGGACAAAGTGATTAAGAAATGACATTCACTTGGCCTATGTTTAGCTAACAGTCAACGTTAACATTTGACTGTGCGAGACTGCATTTATCACTGTTAATCTCCTTAAGATTTCCAAGCTCTAGTTAAGGTTTCTGAGTCCTACAAAAGAACTTCAGAGATTTTTCCTTAAACAATGCTGTTTTAATCCTACTGTCAAGTATGGTGGGTGGCTGCAAAGGGCAAGGCCTTGTATACAGGTGTCCCCCTCTAAACTAGGGAACACCTTTTTCCGGTATTTGGGAACATTATTGTTTTCCTCTCTTCCCCACTCCATTTAGGCAGTACTAGCAAGCAGTGGGGTAAGATCTACCAAAGGACACAGGTGGGAAAATGTTGGATTTGAGTGCAAATTGCCTGTTGGCAGAAGTAATTCTAGAAGCTTAGAAATAAGTCATATCCCTGAGCTATTTCTTACTGTCCCTCAACTATTAAATTAGCAGGGTTTAAGCTGAGTTGTTTTATATATCCTAAAACAGTTCTCACACAGACACTAGGGCACTGTTGAGGCTGAAGGCATAGCAGTTTTACAACCCATATAATTTTTTGGTTGTAGAAACAGGTTGCCGCAAGAGTAAGATCCTCAGAATGTCTGGCATACCCACTCTGAAAACACCTAGGAAGTTTTCTTGGATTTCTTGTGCCTCAAGCTCCCAGGTTTTGTTAGGGAGGAATAGTTTAGCCATTACTACACACTTGCAAACATCTCGAACTAGTACTCTTCTTCCTTAGAAATTTGACCTGAAAAGGGTGCTCAGATTGCACCAAGCACACATGGCTTCGTGTAGAACACAGCTCTTGCTGCTTTTATTAAAGATGGGCTGGAAGGTAACGCTGCCTCCCCCCCTCACACTGTAATTAAGAGCCTGTTGTCCAGAGCACTAGCAAGAGAAGAAATCTAGCCTCAGTTCCTTTAAATCCTTGCTTGCCAAGACTCAAATCACAGCTCTTGCCTTCCAGCTATAGCTGGACCTCCAAGTTGATATATTATGAAGATAGATCAGGTTTGTGTTCATTCTTCACCAACACGGGAAAGAAGGCAACCCCAACAGATTTGACTTACAACAAAAGCAAGAAGGCACAATGCCAGCAATGGTTGTCCTGCTGCAGCAGAAACTTCCTGTGGCCATGGGCAATATGGGAAAGGATTATGGGCATCACATTGCACGTGGTTTAGGGACTGCCATACCAGAGGTTCCAACCACGGTGATTATACTGGATCTGAAATGTCACATGGCATGCTACCTTACCTGTACTGGGCCTGCCTGGGATGGAAATTCTCAGAGATTCTGGAGATCTTTTTGTGGCCCTTAGTGTGATGCATTTGCTACCTTCTTACAGCAGCTATACCTGTCATTAGAAGACAGGATGCAAAAATACCAACCTTTATTTTATGATGCTTTAGGTATGATATGCAAATTGCTCAGATAAAGGGCAGGTAGTCAGCCTTAACTGCAGTATTTGTTACTCTTGGCATTCATTTCTTGCAGTTAGCTGTTAAACAACAGCTGTCCCACTTTAATGAGCTTTAAAAAAAAAAAAAAAAGGAGTACAACAGCTCATTATTTCTGTCTTTCCTAACAGGCCCATTTTAGAGGCCCCCAGTTAGCAGCTCGTGTGACTCATGCCAAGTGGAACTCATTTCCATGACTATCAGGATCGTTTTGCAGAGCGTTGCATGTATGACAGCACAGGTTTGCTGTGAACCTTCTCTGAAAGCTCGTTTTTCTGTTGGCGGTGGCTTGTATCACAGCAGCACCGTGACCATCTGTGGTTCTCCCTGCATCTGTGTGAACAGAAGCACTGTATAAAAAAACAAAAGGTTAAATGAAAAGATCTACTGCCAAGTGAAACCTCCTAATTCTTTTGAGCAGGGTTCTTCTTTTAAACGTGTTAAGTCCCACTCAAAATTGCATAATGATAGAAACTCTTGTTTTGCCCTCTACAGGAAATATACACATACATACATCCCAAACTGAAAGGCCATTTCAGATGCTTGAGGAAATACGTGTCTACTGGGTGTTTGAGAGAATTTTGCTCTAAGATTAGGAAATGGCACAATCTCAAGTTTAATTCTTCAAATACACAAACACGTTATTTTGAAGGCAGAACAAGGCATATATACAGAACGAAAAGCATTCAGAGCTTCTGGGCTTCCCTCTTAAGACAGCAAGAATGGCATTCAGCTCAGCGTAGGTTCTTGCGTAGTACAGACCTGCCATTGAGACTCCTATCCCACAACTGTCCTCAGATGGCTGGGGTAAATACGATAGCAAGGTTGTACCTAGTAGTCAGTATCAATGCGTAAGGGTTCATCATTTTTTTGCAGCCCTCATTCTCTGGCTTGAGGCATGCACTGTCCAGACTTTTATTTCACCTAGAAGTAAGGCACTCTGTGCATTTAAGTAGAGCCATGACTCTAAGTCAACAGAGGCAGCAATGAGGAGGTGATTAGAGTCATTAAAGGGGTTTACAAACTCAGGCTGAACTTTCTGCAACTACTTAATGAAACAAATACACTTCAGTTTCTATCAAATCTTTCAGATTGCCTCAACCAAGGCTCTGAGGGGTGTGAATAAACAGAGATTAGCATGGTTACTGTTGTAAAAGAAGGGATAATGAGTTCTGATCCTGCACATATGAATTACAGGGACTTGCTTTTGATCATATGTAGGAGAAGGATGCTCTAGATAACCTAAGTGCCCTTCCAGATTTACTATGATTTCATCCCCCATGGCATTGGGACTGAACATAGGCCACAAATATTTAAATGCAAATAATATACGATGTTATCTTGGCCAATAAAGGATTTTTCCCTTAAGCGTTTTTCCTGTGCTTTGTTCACCTTTCACTGTGTTCCTTCAGAGCCTCCTGCTTGTTGCAACAGCCCTCACCAATAACAGCTTTTCATTACACTTTCTTCCCCATGGATTAATCTGTTGCCCAGAGCTATAGCGTGAACGCATCTGGGGACTGAAAAGAGATCTAAAATTAAATCCCTGTGGAGAAGCCACCTTTGTTCTTTCCTGGAGAAATGAAATACGAGTACATCCTTGCCAGAAACAAAGGAATCTGTCCTGTAGAGAAATTGTTGCGGCTGTCCCTTGCAAAGGGGACAGCAGAGGACCCAAATGCTGCTTCAGACAAGACACAGACCTTGATATGAAAGGCAAAGCGACTGTACCTTGCTTTGTGCTTCCTAGTTAGGGACAAAGGGAGCACGAGAGCCAAGTGACCATTACTGTTTTCCTTAGGAAATCAAACAAAAAGCACTACTGCCATTTCTACAGCTTTGAAGCTCAGTTTCTTTTTTCTCCTTTGTTTACAATTGTAATTCAGATCCCAAGCTTTTTCATGGCATTGATATATTACAGAGACATGCATACCTGGGCTGGTGGACTACAGAGACTACTGTCTGCACAGCAAATAACCACACTGTGGGATAAGCCATTCTTTTTCTACATTTCGGCTAGAAAAGCCATTTTCAGTAGCTTTACATGGGAAGCAATAACCAGCAGAAGGTGAGATCAGCCCATTTTTTTATTCCAGCTTAAGCAGCACTGCACTGAGGACTTGTATCTTTGGACAGGAAAAAAAAGGGAAAAGCAAAGCAAAGCATACCCCCCTCTCCCTCCCGAAGCTCTATAGCTGTGACTGAAAAGCACCAGCGTGTGACGAGGACACACCCAGAAGCACGGCCGCCATTTCAGCGCCCGCCTCCTGCGCTACGCTGGGGCGGGCCGCGCAAGATGGCGGACGGCCGCGAGGGGAGGCGGGGCCGGTCACACGCCGGCTGCACGCCGGCGCGGCCACAGAAGCTTCCAGAGTGCCGTGGCGAGGGGTGGGCTTTGGCGAGTTGGTGTGTGTGCCTCCTCCGTGTGCCGGTGCCGGGGTGCGGAGCCAGATAGGGACTGGTTTCGGTTGGCGGTTCTTTGTGCAGGGTGCGTGGCAGAGGCAGCAGACACCTCAGGGAGGGCTTCTGGCTCTAGCCGGCGGTGGGTGGAGGTAAGGCGATCCTGGTGGGGCTTGGGGCTTTTGTTTGCCCGGAGCACTGATAATTTGTGCTCATTTTGTACAGCTGTTGGTAATCAGGCAAAACCTTAGGAGGTGCTTGTCTCCTAAAGCAGTGGGTTTAATATACTGAGCGTCCTTGTTGCAGTAGAGCTGATATATTGGGAGATCGTACGGGGCAGAAAATAATTTCAGGGGCATTGCAAACTTCTGTAGGCTTCATGTGGGCTAGAAATGAACATTGCTTTAATTAAAAATGTCGGATCTGTTAAATTAGGCCACGTGGGATCCTGGTGCTAAGGTCCTGTAACTGAGTTGACTTCTGATGTCGCTGGTTTTGTTTCCTTCATTTTGCCGATGCTGCGGTTTTGCAAACATTGAACCAACTTAACAGTTCCATTTTAGAAGCCAGAAGCTGGATTAGTTTTTGCACGTGAGCTGGTAACTGATCTCTGCACAACCAGCCTCGGTTCCCGTTGCCAGCCTTCAGTGTGGTGTTTTGTGATTATTTTCTGTTTTTGTGGTGGTTATGGACTGAGTGGAGCAGCAATGCTGAAACACGTGCAAGTCTGGGAGTCTCCAAGGGTAAAAGCTTGTGCTGCTCTCTTCAGAGGCAGTACTGGGATCCACTGGTAGTGATCTGGTCAGTGACTAAATGAAGATTTTTGTGTTCGCTTATTAGTATTGCAGGTCATTCACTATTCTTTTGCCGTTGTCCAAAAGCACCATCACCTGTCCTTTTGCCGTTCTGGTTGTTACAGAAGAATTAGGAATGTATCGCAGATGCCCAGGAAGCAGGGGATTTATATATGAAATTAAAACAGAAAACAATCCTGCCCTCCCCCAAGTTTCTACATAATATTTAACAATTTAAATTAAGTAGGAAAATCAGGTGCCTCTGTGAATGTAAAGTGAGTAAACAATTGTGGATATGGGGTAAGTTTCCTGCAAAGGTGCTAACGTGGTTCCTTTTTTAATAGCACAGATCAGCTTCCTGGAAGCTCACAACATGATAGGAATGCGGCTGCCATGCAGTGGAGATGCTGCCATGTGCTGGGAAATTGAAAATCCCATTTTTCTCAGTTGGCTCGGTCGCTTTACTGCTGTAAATATTGATAGTCTTGTGCTATCTCTGGTTCCAGATTACTTCTCTGCTGCCCTTGTTGTTTGTTATGCATTAGAGAATAGGGGAGAACCTTAAGTAAGCTGTAGGAGGGCAGGCTACAATGCAAATTAAAAGTTGCCATGTCTTGCACAATGTTTAGAGAACTTTGTGAGGAACTGAGAGACCTAGATATTAGTCTTTGTTTTGAACAGGGACATAATTCTGTTATTTCACGTGATCATTTTGTGAGAGTGGCTCCTCTTAGATTTTTTTTTTGATGAGTTTGGAGTAAGTGAGATGATAAAGCCCTTTAATGGAAGCAGGCAAAAGCCCAGGGACTGATGGCACATGGAGTGCTCTTCACCCTTTTTTTGTTCTTTTATGGCATGTATATATGTAGGTAAATTCAGCCTGGTAGCCTTCCGTACATGGTAAATGTGATCAGAAAGTGTCTTGAGTCAGAACAGGTTTTCTTTACATTATTCCTACAGCTTGTTTTGGGAGCTAGGTGGTGTAAAACTTCGTGGGAAAGCACTTAGGAAGACTGTTTTGCTTTGTCACTAGCCTTAGCCCTGACAGCAGGCCTGTAGAGGTGTGTTTATAGTTGAGCTGCTCAGTATAGGAGCTGAAAAGCACTGTGCGATGCTGATGAGTAGATTTTTCTTCCCTTAAGCTTGGATGTCACAAAAGATGAAACTATTTGAATATTGGTGGTGCCAGGTTTAGTTATAATGTCATGTATCTCAAATTGCTAGGTTTCTTTGTGTCAAGTTCCCCATCATCTTCCATTTGTTTTCCAGGGAGGAGGACAGGTTAAAAAAGGGNNNTAAGGAGGGAAGTGGTCATTCTCTCCCTTGGAACAAAGCAAAAGGCCTGATAATGTGCCGAGGTACCTTAAATCTAGGTGAACAGCTGGCAGAAGATTGGTACCTGTTTCCACTGGAAGAGCAGGAGAGAGGGAAATGAGATGAACGCCTTCATCTAGTTTCAGGGTAAAGTGAAGTATATGAGAATATTTTTATGCTGCCTGGAAGTACCTAAATACTTTAGCTTACTAGACTGCTCTGTTTCTACTGGACTTGAAATCTTGGTATTTTTTTCATACACACTACTGCTACTACAAAGATACTGTTACTGTTTTTTTGTTGTTGTCTCATTATACCATTTTACAATTGCTTTTTGCAATAGTGTACAAGCCTTTTTTTTTTTTTCTTGAGGTATTCTTGAAAGAGCTGAAACAAACTTGCTGTATCCATTTAGTTACAGCCAGATGTCTAATGACTGGTACCATGAGATTTCATCATTTTTGTTTGAGTTCCAATCTTACACTTTTTATGACCTACTGTGGCTCAAAGTTGGCACAGATGTATAAATTAAAGATGTACTATGAAGTTATTCAGCCTTTTGTCATCGAGTACTCTTGTGATTGCAAACCAACCTGCAAATTCCTGATGTGTGTGTTCTTGCTCTTTTGAGCTGTGATAGTACTGATATTTGGCAATCTCTCGAGCGTTACACTTCAGAGCAAACAATTCCTAATCTAGCTGAATGGTATACAGTCACAGTGGGGTTTGGAGTTACTGTGCACCTTATCTGGGGCATTTGGGGTACTAGGACTTGGTTTTGATCCACTGATGCTCCAAAGATCTTTGATTTGACCTCAGCTGAGCCAAAAGTTGTTAAAATGTTTGTTTTTGCTAATAAATTACTAGCCACAAGGTCATACTGGCCTACTTACGGGCACAATATGTTTGAAGTGAGGAGGCTTGTATTCAGTTCTGAAGAAAAATGGTCAATAACTGAGACAAATAGAGGGATATTAAGCTTACAAGGAGAATGCCACTTGTTTCAGACTGTGTTCCCAGGCACCCTGACTGCAGGGGGGTAGGGTTGCCTTTGGAGTGGGGCTTATACTGACTTGCACTTGTACTCCTGCCACTGCCTCAGTGGAAATTTGTCTAACAAATTTGTCTAACAGGGCTCTAACCACTTAATGCTGCAGACTGATTTTTCGGCCATTGTTCAGACTGCAGCCCATATCTGATGGGGACCTTTTCCACAAAATCTGGTTACTCCTCAGCACCCATCCAGAAATGTACTGTACCATCTGACTCTGGCAAGTGAAACCTTTCTGGTCCTTGCAGAGAATTTCCTTTGTTGCTTGTAAGCCTTTATGGGTCCTGTGAAAGCACCAGTCAGTGTTGGGGGCATTCTCTGAGTGCTTCCCTCTTCAGGTCTTGTGTTTGTTAGAGAATCTGCTTTTATTCGTAGGGAGACGCTTCTGTATATAATAGGTGTACAGTATCAGGTGGAGAGAAAACCCAGAGATCACTTGGACAGTATCTTTTTAAGGCTTCTCACTTCCAGATGGGAGCTCCTGATTCTCTCATTAATTTCTTAGCTATTAATATCATTCCTGCTCAATTCCTGTACATGTTCCAGAAGCCATAATGACATAAACCCCTCTTGCACATTGTTCATCTAACCAAATTCAAAACAACCTAACAGAAATTGTTGGAATTGCAAATAAAAGTGTTATAGAGTATATAAATAAAGCTTGTGAGACCTGTTCTTCCTTATAAAAATGGCAGTGGAACAAGTTCCATCTTGTTTGAAGATCCTGGCATTTATTATTAAAGTCCTTTGTCTGGCCACAGTATGCCAAAGGCAGCAACGTGCATTCCTGACAACATGGACTTCAAGTACTAAAGATCATTATTTTGCTGTTTTGTTTTCCTTGTTATGTTTTATTTTTAGATTGTTCTAATATCTTCTTACATTTAGTTTGCAGGAACAACAGTCCATTTAAAAAGATTTTCCTGTGAAGCATGCTTTTTTGTGACTGTTTTGATCCTTTTGTTTGACCATTTAAATGAGACAGTACCTACAAAGCGTTTCATCCTTATTAAAATGTTGTCTTTACTTCATCTTTTGTTGTATTGCAGATATGCTTTTTTTTTTTTTTTCTTTTTCAGCTGATATAGTATATGTAAGCAGATAATGATGATCTCCGGTGTTGAATGTTTTTGAACAGAAGATGGTTTTTTTGGTGAGGTGATCTGCAGACCTACCCAGTCACAGATAGCTTTCTTGACTAGTTAGGCGTGACTGAATAGATGGCGTTGTTCACAAGCCACATGAAAGGAGAAACATGGAAGCAGTTCTGGTGTTAATAGTCAGCAATGCAGCACTGAGTTGATACATCTCAGTTTATGAAGAAATCTTTCCTGCTTCAGCACTTCAGTTTACTTAGGCCTGTTTTATACGCTACCTGCAGTAGGATGACCCTGTTCCCCTTTTTTCTGACACATAGGTACAGTTCTAGAAACTGACTTGGCAGTTGGAAATGTGTTTGCTGTGTTTATAACCATCTATTTAGTCATTTCTGTTCTTAACAGCCACAGAAAACAAGCTTGCCCTTGCAGCCTGCCTTCCTGAGAGCTGACACTGTCTTCTTTGTTTATGATCTGAAGAATGAGGGATATCTTCCAGACAAATGTGTGTGTGAAGGCAGTTGAGTGTTCTTGACTCTAAACTATGTTTCAGAATTCTTTTTTTTTTTTTTTTTGTCCTGTGAACAGAAAGCAAACAATGCCAGAGAACAAAGAGGTGGGTTCTGAAACTTGTCTACGCTCAGGAAACTTAGAGGAGGCTTCGGACTCCAAGTGGGTTGGGACGTAGACATAACGGTGGAGCTAATACCTGGAAGTGCTTGCTGAAGTCTGCCAAAGCAGTGTTACCATGGTTGGAATTGCTGTTGGTTCCCCTGGTAAAATGTTAGCACTTTGTGGTTGCAGGGCCTTATCTTGCAAAGCATTTAGTCCCCTGCTGCTACTTCTGCTATCAGACTGCCAGTATGGGAATTCATCAGGAAGAGGGTTTGAAGAAATCTTAGTCCTTCTGAAACTTGCTGGGAGATCAGAATGGGGCTAGGAGTTTTAATGATCCAAAAATTTCCTCAGAGTTCATTATTTTTACTCTTTTCCTGTTTTGTACCCTTAGCACTTATGGTGCAGCTTAGGATTCAGGTTATTTTCTTAGATTGCTCTCTCACTGAAGTGTAACGTTTGCTGCCCGGTGCACATCATAGTTTTTTGACTTGTCCTGTTTGAATGACTTTCATCAAGTCACTGCAGAGCAGAAGGATGCATTTCAAACAGCTTGCTCTATAATGCATATTGAAAACATTGTGGAGGCATTAATTCTGACGAGGCGTTGTAGCTGCAAAAAATGTCAGATGTGGGGACAAATTTCATCCTTTAGTGTAGCAGCTGACTTCTGCAATACAGACTTAGATGAGAGTATGGGTCAGTGACGGAATATTGGCTTTTACTCTTCTTGCATCATTTCCTTACAAGCACTGAAACATGGGGATAAAGAGATTAGGTTGCAGTATTGGGCTGTTTTGTGGGTCCCATGACATGGCTGAATGCATTGCAATAATATTTTTCTGAGTCACATGATCAAGAAAACATTAATGGTTCTAAAAGGTGATTCTGCTGTCAATTTGATATTTGAAAAGAAAGTTGGGTTGCAGAAGTTACAGGATGTTATGGTAGCCACAGATTGGAATGCTGTTTTGATTGCCTATGTCAATTTTTTTAGCTGGTGCCACCAGCCTTATCCAGCTGAGCTTTCTGTGCATGTAGATCAAAGACATTTTTGTAAAACTGAAAGGGTTCAGGATTGTATTCTTGGACTGAAAAATCACTAGGCATAGACTTTGCTGCTTTACATGTCTCTTAAGTACTTACTGCACTGCTAGTACCACTACTGTCCATTTTGAGGGGCCATCCATGAAAGTTGTTTTTGACTCTAAATACTTCATCAGGATGAACAGGAATGAATTCGCTGATGCTTTGGTGCTCCGTGCAGTCACCCCATTGGTTTAACTGTGCTAGTACGACAGTCTGTGTGAGCTGAGATGCATTAAGCGTTTATAAACCCTTAAAATGAGCTTGTTTAATCTGATTCTGCTACAGAAGACATGACCTTTCTGGTAGCTTATAAACCCCTTGAAGATGCTGTGTTAAAATTCCATTGGCAGGCTGAACATACTGGGAGTATTACCTTACACCAGCAGTAAAACCTATTAAATAAGTTAGTGCCATGCCGGTTTGATACTGACTGTAACTATCGTAAGGATACAGGGTAGTGACTGGAACCTGACCTTTTGGTACTGAAACCATTTTGGTTTCATCTTTGCGTTATCTAGCATATGTATTGTGAAAGCCTTATAAACTGCAGGGGTGAACAATACGATGCAAGGGTTGAAGAAAGCAATGCCTTTTCTATCTCCAAATAGTACTTTGTTCAGAGGAAAAAAAATGAGACATGGGAGCACCGTGAAGTGGGCTGTTGCTGTTTGGTGATTTCTTTGGCCTCTTCCAGACTTCTGATCATGTTGAGGGGACTGTTTTACCATTGACTGTGAGACTATAGGAGTGAAATGATTGGGAAGATTTATTGTAATGAGCCAAACACCCATGCCTTGTATTTTTCTGGCTCTCCTGTTGAAGTCTAAAATACAGTTCCATTAATCTGGATTACTGTAGCCTGCAGAAGCAGCTTAAAACTTGGGGTACATTTAGGAGAGTTCTCTTAACTGCACCACTTTTGTGTAGTCTTAACAGGTATACACAGTTCATGAGTCATTTATCCAGAGATGGGCTGTCGCAACACGCTATTAGCGTGTTATGCCTTTCAGCTCCTTTAAAGAGCATACCGTGTGGGTTTTTTTTCTTCTTCTTTTTTTTTTTTTTTGTTATGTTACTTACTGTCAAGGGTGTCAGCACTGTCCAAAAGCATACCATAGCTGATTTGCTGTTGCTTTTACTCAGTTACGTGTGCCATCACTTGCTGGGTTCTTCCACTGCAGTGTATTGCTTAAATACATATGTGTCACTCAGTGAGAAGTGAGTATTGATACTCAAAAATTAATCAGAGGTTAGCAGAGGACTCTTTTTCTTGGGGGGGCACTGCAAAATTCTGAGTTGGCGATGTCAACAACTTTGGGGATGTTTGGCGTATATACTTATAAGGTATATGCTTTTTTTGGAGGTGAAGATCATGTCTGAAAAGGATATATCCTTTTAAAAATATTAAAGTATTGTAAGTGAGCATCATCCACTATATTTGAAACGTGGCCTATTTAGGACTGAGCAGCCTCTTAAGAAGCAGTTGTTCATTATATTCTATCTCATATGACTCCAAGTGGAGAGAGGACCCATCTATGTCACTAGCATCATCTTGCTGGTTGCTAGGAAGAGCATAGAATGGGATAAATTCGGTTCCTGGTCAGTAAGTCAGCGCCTCTTTGTACATCCAGGTCATCCAGTGGTAGTGTCTGTAGTGTAGCTAGGACGCTGTAGCTGGTTTCTTCTCGGCTTAGTGGGATGAACTTTTTGTCTGCTAATGGAGTGCGTCTAACCATTTCCAGCTTGCATCTTTTTAGAGATGAATGGCTTTTTGCAAAGGGGATTTAAGATGAAAACAGATGTCACTAGCTGAATTTAAATTTAGGTTTTTGCAAACTACCTTCTTTGTGTTACAGTGCATAATGAGCAATTACAGTTACTTACTGTCTGTAAGCAGGACTAAGATTTTGTTTCCCACTCCACACAATTGTTATGAAGCTGCACATGTTGAAAGAATATTAAGTTCCTAGATGCAGAGTTCTGGTAATAAATGTATTTCATCTTTTTATGAGAATGGGTACTAAAATAATAGTTACTCAAGTAGAGTAGTAATCTTGCCAAAAACATGAGAAATGTGAAAGTGAGGTTCTCTGATACTGTTGGAATAAAATGGGGACATTTTGGAATTAAGGTAGGGCTTCCCTCCACGGGAATTGGTTCTTTCTCCTTGTGCTGAGCTGGTCACTCCTGTTGCACGTAGTGAAGAATTACGTTAGTGTTGTATGTGAAACAGCGTGGGTCAAAGTCCGGCCGGTGATAACTTACCTCATTGTGACTTAGGCAGTGAAAAGCCTCCTTCCTAGTAAAACATCAGCCAGCTTTTACAAAAGTGCATGCAACCGAGAGCAGTGGTTATGCAGTTATCTCCAAAGTTTCTGCTTACTGTCATCTTCTGTCAGTCATTGCCTTTTCCATTTAAGCTTATCTGTTGCTTTGAGTGCTCTTGTTTTCAGACTACAGGGAACATCAGCCTGTCTCCATGCAGCAAATTACTTGGCACCAGGGCTCGTTAAGAAGGTTTTTAGATGAAAGAGGGGTTTTTGTGTTAGAGTTTAGGACTCCTTTACTCTTAGGAGAATGTGGGAGCAGTCTCTGCTACAGAAAACCCCAGTGGCTGTGTTAGTCTCCTGGGAAGTGAGAAATCCAGCATCGTCCGTGCTTTCTCAGTTTTGAAGTAGGATCTTAATGTGAATCTACTAGAGAAGAGGAACATCTTGCACACGGCGTGGTGGTCTGTGTAACTATTGGTTGTTGTCTGTTCCTGTTGTTAGGAGAACTGGGAGTTGCAGCCTTCTGTTGGTGAAAAAGGTGCCCACTAGAAGTAGAGATTAGTGTAATAAACTGTGGATGTTTTAGAATGTGTTTACAGGATCTTCCAAATAAAATAAGGCTTATCTGAAGTATTGAAATGCTTGGAGTCAGCTTCCTTGATGTTTTTCAGTCCCCATTTTTCTTTTTCTGTAGTCTGTGTAGCCTACACTTCAGTGGAAGGCAGACTAGGTTGTTGCACTCCACCCATTTCCCGTTTCCACAGCCCACATTTTTCCACCTCTAACCGTGTATCACTTCTGTTCTTCATGGAGGTTGCTTTGTCCACAACAGCACCTCTTTATGGAAGAGGCTTTCGCCTCCTAAGCAGGGAAAGCAGGATGTTTAGGTAGAGATTTTTTGTTAGTATCATTATCGTTTTTGTAATCCAGTTTCTGGGACATGTGAGGGGACCTGGGCTATCATACGTTACAGATCTTTTTCCTTTTGTACATTGTTTTCAAATGCTTTATGGCTCTTTCAGATCTGGTGGGATGTTGGAAACCTTACTTTATATGGAATTAGAACAGCAAATAAAATTCTGGTCTATATAGTATACTACTGCATACATTAACTCAGGCTGTGCTGTCGTTGCTGGCTATATCCAAGAGCAAGCTACTGTAGGATTGAGGAAAACAGCCAGAGGTGGGGCATTAGAACTGAAAGCGTCAGAGGGAGGGAGGGAGGCTGATATGCAGCAGGCCAACAGGCCTTCTTATTCTGTAAGAATCCGAGAAAGTAATAAACACAAGGGAGAAGAAACTGTTCTTCCTCTTAAATCATCCTATGCAAATTTCCAGGTATGAAAATCTGCTGTACATTATTACACTTCACGTTACTCTCCTGTATCAAATGTCAGTGCAGGCACTGTGTTTTTGTTGGCTATTGTCTTGCGCAAGAATAATTACTAGTTAATGTAGAAATTGTATCCACTGTTGTGCTGTTATTGAAGTAGCTACTTTCATTGTATCCTGTACAAGAAATAAAAGAACCTAAGCCATGTGAGTATCTCCTTTACTGTTACCAGTAGATAAGCTGAGCTATTCAAGTAACTTACTGCAGCATCTTCAGGTGCTTCAGTTTTAATTACCCTACCTAAAATCTTTTTTTTCCTTCCTTCTTTGTAATTAGCCTCCTGCTGGTCTAAGAAACAACAACCCGAAGAAGAGATTGGGACTTGAAGTGCAGAGTGAAGCTCTTGATTTTCGACAGAGGTCAGGTTAGACAGTTTTAATTATTTCTTCTAGAACTTAAACACTGCTAAGCTCTTTGCTTCTTTTCAGCTTTTTTTTCCTAGTATTACAAGATCTTCTCTGATAAAAGGTCATTCTTTCTGGTTCGAATAATGGAACAGTCAATGTTTTCAGTAGCAATTGAACAGAAATTGATCGTCCTGTTTAGTCAGGGAAGAATTGGAAATGCAGAGATGGAGTTCCCTGCTGGGCTGAACTGATCATAGGTAAATGGTATCCTGGAGAAGGCTGCACTTTTGCTTGACAACGAGACTTGCTGTTTAGGTTCAGATTTGGCCAGTGTGATTTTGGGGGGTATGAATAGTCGCATTGAAACGTGAAAGAGGCCAGGAGCGGTGCCTGGGCTGTACAGCTGAGTGACACAGATTCACATCCAGTTGCCTAATCTGTGCTTTTCCTCTTTTTCCACAGGGGAGCTGCAGCTGTATTGAGGACGTTTTCTAGTATGTATTGCCCCCTTGTGCTTCACCTTGGCGTAGTCTGGGAGAGTGTTATTTGTGGGCCAACATGAAGGCAAAGTATGCTAGCGAAGAATTGAGATCATACTAGGTACTGTTTGAGCTCGTACCATGCACCTGTTTTATTTACTAATGTAGACATAGTCAACAAGACTGCTTTATAGGCTGAGAGTCCGTTTAGTGTGAAACGTGGATGATGGAGAGAGTGATGTGCCTAAAAATGTGATTTAGGTGTAGTCTAAGTGTCTGAAGCCTAAAACATGATCCAGAAGATCTGTGTTCCAGTAGCTGTGGAGGTGACAGTGGCTCAGTGCCAGTGCTGCTCAGCCTTTGTGCTGTCTGGGTTGGAGTCACCAGGTGTCTGTCTGGGTGTGACTCCAGTCTGTGGGGGCACAGAAGACTGGGAGCCAGGGACTGGTAGCTGGGATTTGGTGCTCATAGAAAAAAACACTGACCAAGACGGAACAGAAGGAAAATAAGAAAAGCATTATGTACTGAAACAAGATTCTTTTATTTCAGTGCAGTACAAAGAAATAGGAGTTACTTTGCTTTCAATGAAAGTATTGAAACTAAAAAATGAAGCAGGTGAAATACATTCGTGTAGGACTAGGAATCCTTGGATATCAAAGCAGTGAAAAATGACACTTATGCTGCAGCATTAAAATAAATATTTACATAGCTTTAAATTAATGCATTGCTTTTTGTCTTGATTTAGTGGTATATCATTGGTAACTTAGTTTGCAGCAGTATAATATATTACCCACTTTCAAACACTGACGATGCTATCTTAGCCATCAGTTTTCAGCCAGTGATTTCCGTATGTTTAAAATGTACTGGTACAGCAGCAACACTCTTCTGTACCAAGCCACAACTCCCCCCCACCCCACCCCAAGCCCCAGTAAAAACAAAGTCACAAAGTCAGCCTCAGCCTTTTTTTTTTTTTCTTTTTTCCTTCCTCCAGAGAAGGAATCTGCTCAGTTCAGTTAAGTACATTGAACTTTGGTTACATACAGTAGCACTGTAAACAGTGGGCCCAGCTCACAGACAGATAACATGAAGTCACTGTATTAAGTTCATAAGAAAGTTGTTTTTCAAAAAGAAAAAAAAACATTGCCTATCATCCTGCAGCATGAAACACAGTAACTGCTCAGTTTTGGACATTTTAAACTAGAGAATTAACTTTCAAATTGAGTCAGGACAGGTCATCAGTTTTCCTAGTAAATGCAGATGAGTTACATTTTCAAAGGTACCAAAACATACATACTGGTTTGCATCAGAGTCAATAGCCCCATTTACAGACTCAGTGATTTTTTTTTTTAATAAGTAAACGTTAATTACACAGGTATTGCTATGAACCAAGCCCATTGTCTAAAGGAAGCACATTTCTTGCCAAGTTAAAAGTCTTTACATAAGAACATGTTTTTATAATGGATTTGAAGAGCTGCTCTGTGAGTTACTAAAATTATGTCTTCCTCCTTGCACTTTGTACCAACACAGAAAATGGATAAACATGCAGTAAAATGTAGCATCATTTAGAAAATAATGTGTAAAAAAAATTCAGTATCTTATATTAAAGCATTTACACTGCATAGGCATTCATATAAGGATATAGTATAATAAAACTCATTAAATATACAAGCATGCAGCAGTTGCCTTATTCACAGTTCTAGAAATGACCACGCATTCATTTCCTTAAATATAAATTGGGTTATCCAAAATAGATTTTGCAGCCACTCTCCTTTGCAGTGGCAAATTGTTCTTGTGTGCATTGCGGATACTGACCTATATAACAGGCCTAAGCTATGCCACTGTATTGTACACATCTGTGATAAATACTGTGTTTTGAAATAGGAAGGATAACGAGAAGTTATCCGTACTTCTCGTAGTAGAGCTTGGAGACTACACAATGCTTGAATTAAACAAAATATATAAGCGTATTTACTGTATTCTCCTTACAGAGTAACACTGCAACCTTGCCACATATCTAGCTACTGCATAAGCTGGCCATGCAGTTTTCGAAATAAGTTTAGACAGATTTTTCTATTCGATATTTCACTCCATCAGAGGAGGTATAGTAGTAAACTCATATAGTACATACCCTTTCTGCCCTGCAAACTTTACGAGGGACTCCTGCTACTCTTAGGTTGTGTAGGGAAATATAATATGATGCAATGCCAAAGTCACACCCACAGAGAGGTTTTCTTCATTTACTCTTTGGAAGGTGGTGTTGACATATACAATGATGAGCTTGAGCCATTTACGTCTTGCAAGATGACAGTACCTAAATTAGACCCTCTCTGTGGCCGAATGGCACCTGGAGGGTAAAGATTGGGTTATGTGGCTTGAAGTTTTCTGTGGTTTTGACTTGCTTGTTATTGCCTAGCTTGGCAGGTTTACCTGGTGTGTGACTCCAGGATAACAGTGAACAAGAAGTCTGGAGACAAGGCTCGTGTTAAAGTTGTGTGAGGTTTGAAAAATTGCGCTCTAGATCCTGGTACAGGCTTTGGACATGCCAAGGCGAAATTGGAGTGAAGATTGTGACTTAAACCCTTTCCCCCTTTCAGGTGTTTTTTCAGTAGTGCTTGCATTCTGCTTTTCTTGTCTTTGTGTATAGGTTTTTTTGTTTGTTTGTTTGTTTTAAATTTTGGTGTCTTTAATGAACATGTGCAGCTACTTCCTTTTTCTTGGCACTTCAAGTAAAGCTAGTAGAAGTGACGTTGTAGGATGTCACAACACCCAAGATGCAGGCTGCAGGGAGTCATTGCTGTGTACAAAGCAGCGAAGGATTCCTGCAAAAACAGCATGTAGGAAATAATAGCTTGAAAAGGAAAAAGCCAGGTAAGAGGTAGAGGTGGAGGTAGTAGAAACATCGGCTAATGAAAAAGGGAAGTGTGGAAAAGGAAGAGGAAGAACTGAAGGCAGTGGTTGCTGAGGAAAAAAAAAGTGTAATCCTCGCTGGAGTGTTTACTTCAGAGAGAAACATTGCCCTTTGTTTTGTAAAAAAAAAAAAA